>RCHQ01000211.1:0-91195 GCA_003676415.1 Plasmopara muralis | reverse complement strand
CACATAGTAGAGGAGAGGGATAGATAGTAAATCCACGCTTACTTTTCCGTCCCTAGTCGACTGATAGGCGCTCGAGAAGGAGAGATATAAAGCCCGAATCCGTACCACCATCCACTACGTTAAACATTATAAACCCTTGCGAGCCAGTACAAGCATCCGCAAGTTTACGAATCCAATCAAGCACTTGATCGGCGACTTCCTTACCAATCGTACAGTGACCACGTGCATAGTTATTAGCAGCATCTTCTTTGCCAGAAATGAACTTTTGTGGGTGGTACAGTTGACGATAAGCACCCGTTCAGACTTCGTCACAGACTGTAAGTTCTAAGTCCACGAACACAGCACGTGGTACGTGCTTGCCAGAGCCTGTTTCAAAGAAAAAGGTGGAAAATGAATCGTCGCCCATGGCAATTGAGTCGCTAGGAATTCGACCATCAGGTTGAATGCCGTGCTCGAGACAGTGGAGCTCCCAGCCCGCGTTGCCGACTTGGATGCCGCCTTGACCAAGATGAATGGACAGGATTTCACGCATGGTCATGCACTGGTAAAACTTCTATTGCGATTGACACTATAATTAATCAAAGAGATCCACATTTAAAAAAAGATAGGCTAATCAAACTCAGAGATAGCTGGTTTTCCACGAAATCTATTGAAGTAGAGCATTTAAAATCTTTTTTTGGGGTTAATGCTCTTGCATTTTCTCCTTTACGATTGATTGGCACTGAATAAGCTCTTCAGTCGTAAGGTTCGCAGCCTGTCGGGCTACTTAAAGTTCGTGCTGTAAACTCTTGTTTTCATTTGTCAAGACCCGAGCCTTTTCTCATATTGCGCACTCAGTTGTACAGCTTCCGCGAGTTTTCGTTCAAACTCTTTCGCATTTGAGAGCAGCGTGGCCTCAGAGCCAGCGAGCTCCGTCTGAAGTTTTCTCAGCTCGTTTTCCACATCACACAAACATACTGTGTATCGCTGCCGGTCGTCTCCATGATCAAGCACCTTCTGTGAAGCCTCGACAAGCCGTTCCTCATTCTTTCTACTACTGAAACTAATGGTGAAGTAAACAGCAAAAAGAGGTTAAGAGGAAAGAGGCGTCACGAACATCTAACTACCAAGATCGGGTTTTAGCCAATCAGTAGTTAATTTGATTAGCTAATCACAAAAATTGGGGATGGATAATATAATGGATAACGCGGCTCTTTGGGATTATGCGAATCAAAATTTGTACCAAATTGCAAAAACATTTTCCCTTGGCAGGATGCAATTGCTTAATCACGGATGTGATACGGCGCACGCTAATCAATTTATTTTTCTTCCAGCGTTTCCCGTCATTTCTTGTTCAACTCCATGTATTAATCGGCTTGTAAGACTCATAATTAAGCATTTGTCTCGTCAATCTTTAGGCGCCTAAGATTGCGCAAATATTCCTCTGACACTCCCCTAGTCTTCAATTTTTGTAATGTGTCAAGTCTCACCTTCTCAGCAAGAATACTCTCTTTCAAAAACTTCTTCAAAAATTTGGCGTCATTCTGCTCAAACAATTTGGCCTTCACTCGGCGCTGGTCGTTTGACTCGATCTGCTGCAACAACAAACTTCCGTGCGTCATTTCTCGTGCTTTCCTTGCCGATTCGACAGCCTCAAGTCGCTGATTTTCGCGCTTAGACTGCTGTTGTCCGATCTGGTCTATGTTGGCATCTATAGCTTGCATCCGTTTGTTCTGCTCGACGTGAAAAGCCTCTTGCTTTTTACGATCTTGCAAAATGGACTGAAATTGCGCAAATTTTCTCTCTTCATCCTGCATTTCTTTCAACCTCGTGCGCTTCTCAGTCTCTTCGTAGG
This sequence comes from Plasmopara muralis, assembly GCA_003676415.1. Classification (NCBI taxonomy): domain Eukaryota; phylum Oomycota; class Peronosporomycetes; order Peronosporales; family Peronosporaceae; genus Plasmopara; species Plasmopara muralis. The sequence continues at coordinate 89,361 of RCHQ01000211.1, read as the reverse complement.
CCTTTTTGGCACGAATCTCATCCTGTAAAGCCTCTTTGTCCTGTGCTTTTTCTTGCTGAGCGCGTAGTTTAGCTGTACGCAGCTCTTTCATCTTGCGAATCCGCGCGTCTTCTTGAAATTTAGCTTCCTCCTCAAGCGCCTTCTTTCGCAAATATGTAGCAGTAGCCATTTCCTCCTTTTTGTCTCGTATCGCCATCTGCTCCCTCATATCCTTTATGCGCTCATTCGTCTGGATCACCTGACGCATCGTCTCTTTTTGCTTCTCACGGTACTGCTCCATCTTCTTCTGCTCTTCTACCTCGTACTGTTTGTAAAGATTTAGAATCTTTCGGGACTCAATATCCTTGGCCTCTTCTTCACGGATTAACTGCTTGTGTCGCTCAGCAATCTGCTCCTCGAGATTCTGTAGCGCTTCCATTCGTTTGGAGCGAGCTATAAGCTCTTCGTCTTTGCGATATTGATTGTCGCAACGGCGATCGCGCTCCATGATGCAGTCGTGAACGTTGTTGTAACGATCTTCACTGATTTTGCGTTCTCTTTGGTTCTTTTTAAGCGTGTCACAAAGCTGATATCCTGTGGCAGCCATAGCCAACGAATTAATCTTGCGCAGGGACTCGAGATGCTGGTTATTCACCATTTCGTTCCCACTGAGCAACGCCTTGCGTTCAGCTTCCAGCTCCATCTCCATGGCCGACTGCTCACGCTTTGCACGTACTTCAGTCTCTTTTTCCATCATACGGCATTTGCGCTCCATCGACTCGTGCCGCGTGACCGCTTGCTGCGCCTCGCGTTCTAATCTGATGTGCTCGACCGCCGCTTCCGTCAAAATCACCGAGCGTTGCTTAATCTGCGCGAGGTCGCTCTCGGTTAAGACGCGTGATACACCTGCAATGTCTTTTCCAGCCATCCGAGCCACCGACGGCCGCTGCCGCGTGGATGATGTCTTAAGAGTCATGGCTACAACCGAATAATGCGCACTCATCCCAACGGCAATGTGAATACATTCTATCTTTGCTTCAGCTTGGAAAACCGAAATTTCGTACTTAATACAATTTGCATTTTAATTAGAAACCAGTCAATTAAATGGCGGCCAAGCGGAAGCGCGACGCGTTCTCGGCGCACGAGAAGCTCGTCCACAAGAGTTGCTCGCTGTTGCAGCGTGAGGCCAAAAAGGTGCGCACGTTTATGGTGCGAAGAACTGTGCAGCAATTGAAGCAGCTCCAGCAGCAGCGCTTAAAACCGATGCAGGATGCGGACAAGCAGCAGAAGCGCGATTATAAGCTGCGCCACAATATTGAGCGGCTCGAGCGTGAGCACTTGACACTTAAGACGATGGACCTACGTAAGGTTGTTATACAAGCTAGACTTCAAACGGGGCTTGATAAGACATGGCCTCAAAAGAAGGAAGAGAAGGAAGAAGTTTTAGGAGAACCCAGCGACGACAATGGAGCGAGTAAGCAGGCAGATGAGAAGGATAAAGTGTCATTTCATGGAGTCGCTGTTGCTATGAAGGAGAAAATGGGAAAAGAAGAGAAGAAAAAGGTTGGTGAGCAGGACATAGAGCTAGAGATGAAGCTGGTGGTACGCTTACTGGCGCACAAGCAGATCGTGCCACTTCTTGATGCAATCAAACAATTAGTGGAGAAGGAAGAGAAAGAAGCTGATAAGAAGCGGCGGGCACAGGAGAAGCGGGCACTTAAACGCGGTCGGCACGAGTCACTCGTTGGCTATACGGGACGTAGTGGGGTCGTCCCGACCTCGTTATTTCTTGGCTCTCTGGCTGGGTGTGGAGGACAAGAAATTAACGATGAATTGAGTATGGATGGATATGGGACTATGGCTGATGCGGACGATGACATTGCTGAGTTTTTAGGAGAGAAGAAGAAAAAAAAGAATCGGCCTGGTCAGACAGCGCGTCGCATGAAGGCGATTCGCAAGGAGGAGGCGCTCGTGCGCAAGGAGAACCGTGATAAAGGCATTTATGTGCCTTACAAAGACAAAATTGTATCAGTTGGCAAGTATGGATTATCTGAGCGACCGAAGAAGGCCAAGTCGAAGGTAAAAATAGACAAGAGAGACAAACTTGATGCTCGAAGAGTCAAGTCTCATGCAGAGTTAAAGAGAGTGGAACTGCACAAGCCACAAATTGACGTTACAACTCTTGCGGGAACAGCACACCCGTCGTGGCTCGCAAAGCAAAGGCAAAAAGAGAAGGAGAAGACGAGTTTGACTGCTTTTAGTGGCAAGAAGATTACATTTTAAAGAAAGACAAGCTTTTTTCTGATTATCTTGGACTTCTAGTACTATGTAGTATTAACTGCGAAACAGTTTGGCAACCTGGTGGGCCAGACTGCTATCCGTAGGAGCACACTGCCGACGCAGCTCCGAAATATCATTGCTAATGATGTTGTCAAGCGCCCCAATCTCGGAGCTTTTGAGCTTTGGCAGCTTGCTGAAGCCAAGCGTATGCGCTGCCACCTGCAAAGATGGTAGCACACGCTTCCATAACGACAAGACGTACTCGTCTCCTTCTGCCAATTGACGGCCATACCTGCGACGAAACAACTCACCTAGAGAATCTTCATTGAGAAGATTCCGCTCAAGCTGAGCTATGACGGTCGAGTTGTGCCATACTGCACCAGCCGATGCCAACGCACTAACAACAGATAGCCCCGCAGCAGCTTTTATGGGTACGCCACCTGCCAACGCCGAAGCCGCTAGGCCGTTGCCTCCCACAAACGTAGCAGCGACCAGAGCCGAACGGCGCCACTTCTCACTTGCAAAACGAACTCGCAAGTCCTCAAAGATTTCAGCATGCATTTTAAGCAGCCGAGATGAGTCGTACAAATTAGTGATAAGATTATCCACTCGGCGCTCTGGCGCACGCTTAACCTCGCTTACCACTTCCTCACGCATAGCATCCAAGTCCTTCATAGAGGCACCTAAACCTTCTGCAGCCTGCATCTGATTGTCATTGGTGGGAATGCACATCGTGTAGATCCGCGGGAGATCCTTTAGCGGGATAACCTTACTTAAATTCCAACACAGCGAGCCATAAGCACGCGCAAAGTCGTGGATCTTGCGGAATTGATCCACCTTATTTAACACAAGGTGCAACTTGTGGTCCATACCAATCAACGAACGGGTTAAAATTGACAGCGTTTCACCGGTTGTGCCAGGTTTGTCTGGATCAAAGAAAAGGAGAATTACATCAGCACGTTCAGCGTACCAGCGTACGACCTCTGGAAAATCGTATCCTCTGTCCGAGTCCAGTACCTTATAGCTATTGCTCTGTTGCTGTTGAGTAGATAGTCGATTATTATTAACGTCATAATTAGAGTGCAATTGGTGCGGCGGCCTGTGTGGCGAGTCAATCATTCCAGGGCTATCCACGAGCATGTAGTTGGCCTGTATGCCTTTGCGCACCTTGAGCTGTGTACGCTGGATAAGCGCTGGTCCATAGGAGCGCAAGCCGGCAAACCCCAGATCTGGATCACCCACAAGCGCCGGACCATCCTGGTCCAAATCCTCATTGCCCGGTGCAATGATGGTGAAGCCATCATCAGTTGGGGCCACACCGGTGGACTGTACGTCTCGTTGCAGCAGGTAGTTTATAAAAGACGATTTCCCAGATGAATGGTTTCCTAATAGAAATACGAAAGGCAGTGAAGGAAGCTTTTCCTCGCGGTGCTTACGGTCGAGTGGACCCAGCAGCTTCTCGTTCAGGGGAAGCAACACATTCGTCTCCAGGCGACTGGTTTGATGCATGAGACGAATCCACTTCTCGTCATCGATAGACCGATCTCTACCAATAGCCTCCGATGCGGTTAAAGATGACAGATAGCGAGAGACCAACAACGGCCGGCTCAAGAAGGCGCGGCACCCGGGGCGCAGCATGAAATTAGCGCGAGGAATAATTTTAGTTTAAAAGTCGAAATTTAGGCTCTCGAAAATTCTCATTTGAATTTACAAAATCAAAACCTGGTCGTAAGACAATATTATCTATCGGAACCTTCAGGGAAAGCACCCTTTTCTATCGCGGCTGTAAATTATTTTCGAGTGACGCTGGGCTAGGTCATTGTATGATTAGCACTACAATTGAGAATGACTGTGCCAGCCAAAATCAGTTTAACATGTGCGCAAGCCATAAATAGTAAGACAAGCTGGTTAACACAATTAGTGCTCTAATCTGATTTTGGCGACGGTTTCCCAAATAAACGACCTTATTATTTAAATAAAGCTCTCAGGGCTCAAATTAAGTCAAGCATTTTTTCCGTGTTTCATCAAATGCTTATCCAAAAGCCGAGAAAGAAAGAGTTTATTCAGCTTTGCATTAATCAGCATCCCGAACAGATAAAAAAAACTGATCAGGTCTCGACAACCATTTGCACAGGGAAAGTGCTTGTAATGCGGATCTCGCAAAGCATTAGTCCAATCTACTGAAAATGGGAGTGTTGTTGGGAATTTAGCGCCAGAATACATATCTTACCGTGAACAGGTTCTTGTCCATTATGTGATGGCCCAATTAAGTGCTATTCATCACTTTTGACTTCTTAATAAAAGTTAGCTTAGACATAACAATGTCCAATCAAGCACAACCGACCGACCGGGTCAATTAATGTTAATCAAGCTAACTCAAAGAACTTCTACACATGCCCCTACACTGAAAGCGGTCTCGGCCTTACAGAATGCGTCGATCACAATGATGCGCGTGTGCCGTGAGTACAGGGTCTTAAGACATCCGACCACTTAAGAAAAATCATTTGAGAGCCTCCTTCTCTATTGCGGTGGAGAGCGCGCACCTTTCTTTTTCTCTCAGCAAATGGTCTGTCGACACCTCCGTCTCTGAGCGATTATTTTGCCAAACATTCGCTGATTTCTTTGCCTGTTAGGGCTGCGAAAGGGTCCCACATCAATGGCAACGCTCTCAAAGCTGTACCTTCGTCCGGGCCAATAAAGTGTTAGACTTGATGTCAAACTTACCGGCCACCCAGTAGGTCATAAAATCAACCTAGCCGACCAGTAAATGTATGACCTGTAATGCCCTTGTCGAAAAGTCCAGAGCTAGAAGTAAGTGGACTAAGTCAACGACAACAAATTTTGTTCATCTCTCGGGTGGGCTCAGTATCAATTATAACTGACGCAGTGGTGTATGACTGGGCGCCAACACAAGTTGCAGGTCAACTCACGCTTATGACAATGTGTCCGACAAGGGAGGAAGGAGCTTTCTGAAAAGGCACTGACTGGCCGATTGGCTGTGGTGCCCAGAAGCACGCTCACTTGCTTGAGTCGTCACTGAAGACATAACTCCTTGCGTGGCATCTATAAACGGCTCTGGGCCACTGATTCAGCGCAACTTTACGGCGGTTGCGTACGTGTTTTTAATACCGCATAAAATTTCGCATGGCATCCATTGAAAAGCCTACGCTCGGATCGTGTAAACTTTTTGAGTATTAAATGTCGATATCAAAGCGCCTTGGGCAAAAGACTGTCCGTTCGTTATCTTCAAATGCATTTAGCTTTAATGGTGGATCTGAGACAAATCACCTTATAAAATTCTCGCCTTTTTAAAATGATAAGCTAGGCCCCAAGAGTCTAAGATCTGTCCCTGGATATAAAGTCGGTCTTACCATACCCAAACGCGCGCCAAAGCGCCGCGGCTTACGTTGCTCGTTGTCTCTATAAAAATCTCAATGGCCTCAAGACAGTCAAACTGGAGTCTCTCTAACGGATTTTTCACGCTCTGCCAACCAGGATGATTGTGTTAATTTGCAAGAAATTCCTGGCATCTATAAGAGTGCCTCTTCTTACACCACACCCCACATGAACTGTCGCTGGTCTTGGAGTACAAATAGAGCCAAAGAAGGCCACCCTAAATTTCTGTTTAAAAAACCGCATTTCCTGCGCGACCTTGTGAGCACGCTGAGATTGCTCTCAAAGTCACCCTTAGCGGTCAAAATATGGCTTATCAGAGGCGATCACGTATTCATGAAGTTCTTGATTTAGAAATAAGCAAAATCGGTCAAGTATTTTTGATCAAGACGACCGCCTCGAGTCCTATCGCAAGGTCCAAAAATTGCGATCGGAAATCGCTTTCTGCAGTCAGCTTCAGTCTTAATTGAGGGCTGAAGAACTGTGTATGTGTACCAACAGTCACAGCCTGGTCTTTCGAACGCGCCTAATTAGCAAGATCAAGCACAGAATTAGCACTTTCGAAATGATTTTTGGCCACCTGAAAACTCATCTAAGGCGTGGATAAGGATAAAAAATCTAACGCTCTCCATAATATTTTGAGTGCGTTCAAGTCAATAAAAAAGCCGATTGCGAGTGTCAATTTATGTCTTTTAAGGTCATGAAGGGTCCAATGAAGCTCTGTTCGATCTCTTAGAAAAAAGACTTAAAACGTTGAATTTAGTGCGTTATTACCTTCAATAACGCATTAAAATTCTTTTTTCGTGTTTATTGTTAAAAGGTGCGTCCTTTTTAACGTCTTATACCTCTTGTTTAACGTCTTCGTCCGCTTCAACTTTCACGATCGTTCTATCTGCTTCAGCAACGTCTGTTAATCTAGCTGCTTCAAAACAGGGTGTCGATAATGTCGTCACTCTTACCATTTCCTAATAATACAGTTCTTGCATCGTTGACTCGAGCCTTAAATAACGATACCGATCCAGCCAAATAATCTTCTTTTTGTGCTTTTTTCGACTTTTCACTTTTAGCCCCTGTTTCACACTATGACGGAATTTTCATCTGCATTCATCGCATACGACTTAGCAGGCGCTTGCATGCTCTTCCACCTCAATTTTTGATCCCTGCTATTCCATCCAATATATCTTCTGGCCCCACACGTGTCATACCTTAGGTGTTGTTTATAAAGTTCTATGGTACCCAAGAGCTCTATCCTTCGTATCAACGTGAAATGGACATGATGAAGGTCTACGTAAATTAAAACGACTGGTAGTGATTCATCAGCTCTTTTGCAACCGGTTAATTGCCGCTATGTAGGCATAAAGAGATAGTTGTTTAATAGAATGAAGCAATGCAAATTTAAACATAGTCCACATTTTATGAATCCACCAAGACGATTGTACCTAATTATTGCACAGCATATTTTTCTTCCTCATATTCTACTAAATACATGACGTAGGCCAAGACCGGACGTTATCTCTTTTTCTAGTCTGCTCAAATCTCAGTGCCTACTGCAGAGACAGCCGTTTAATTCACGGCGTATATACATACATGTTGCCAGGCAGCACACTCTTTATAAATATGGATGTTTGCACAGATATTCAGCTGATTTTTAGCATAAACTGGTCGAAATGATTTGTCCAATTCTCGAGCACTCAGAGTCGCTGATGAGCGCGGGGATTTTAACTCTCGCACAAGGCCATCTTCGCTTATACGTAAAGATTCTTTTAAGGAGCTTACACTCTTGATAGTGGTTATTGCAATGTGACACATTACTTTGTCGACCAGTATTCCTTCTTTTTCTTTATATTGCGGGATCATGTATTTGGGACTCTTGACACAACATCTGAGTATTTTATAACAAATATTATCTCAGATCAATGTGATTCTGTTGAATCTCCGAGCCAAGACGCAACGTACACCTTTTATATGATAGCTAGAAGATATGTACACTAAAGCTGAGAAATTATATGTTCCTTAAGAGCTTTATCCTCTATACATCACCATTGACGGATTTCTGGCTCTCAATAGCCAAAGGCTCAGTAGGATCTTATCTTTGGCGTAAGATAGTTCTGACACCTTCACGCGATGCCTTTATCCGAAAGGAAACCGTCGTGCACTGACCAGTTGAGCCGTCACTTCTTTGTGGATTGAACTTCTATGTTCTCCACTGAGTACTTCATGGTAGCTTATGTATCGTATCCGGTCTCATGTTTTCCAGGCCTATGCTGCCCGCTGTATCGTGTGGACTTATGTTTTCTGCTTGCGAAAGGTTATCTGTCATACATCTGTACTGAGCCTATTCCTGCTTAGGCCCCCTTTTAAAGAGCCTTATGCATAATGGACGTAATAAGGACTCATTAAAGCCCTGAATGGCGGGTTTGGATGTCTGATATTAATGGCTCTATTTACTAATAAATTAAAGCTCGCCCTTTTCGAGCCACGGTACTCCTAAGACTAAGCTCAACACTTCCATGACAAATCAAGATATATGTGATTTAAAAATAAGGTAATTTATCAACCTTAGGGACATCTAGAAACGTTCGATAACTTTAAGGAACTTGCATTACTTGCTCTTGAAGGAAATGTAGTCAACCTTTAATGATGATGGCAGCTTTTTGCAGGCGTGCACAAGACTTTTGGCTTGCCGAAATCTACCGATTACTCAAAACGGTTCTTTGCGACCTCGTATATTGCGTGCTCTACAAGCAATATCCTGCTAATTCATCCTTTGAGGGCTGTCAAGCAAACCAAAGCTAAAACGTACTGTTGTATACAGACAAAACACTCATCGTATGCTGTTAGTTCTCCCTGGTAGGGCGCCTCGCCTCTACTGATTGTCAATAGCTCTGGATGAGTGCCTTCCACTAGTATCCCGTAATATCGCTTGAGAGAGATAGTTTTCAATTTTGTCGGCTCCTTTTGGAACCGGCTTCGATTTTTAAGCCTTTTGCCGCAAGTAAAGATGTGGCTGTACCTTTGCTCGACAGCGCTGAAGTCCTTTGGAGCTGAATTCGAGCCAGCAGATCCATGTATGACATTTTATTGGACGAGAAATTGCTCCTGGTATATAATTAGAATAGTGGTGTATCGGTGACTGCATGTATCTTTAAGGCCGAGTTGAATCACCTCTTTCATCGTTGCAGCCTTTAATTTAAGCGCAAAGTGAATCTTTTCTTAGGCCGTTAATGAACTCAGTCGTGTTGACTTGTTCGGGGAGCGGCAAACAATAAAGTTGTCGTCAGTTCTTCTGCTTCATTAATATATTCACAAAGCTCACGTTCTCCTTGCTTGTATATAGGAAAAGTGCACGCTGATAGAGCTCAAAGTTTACCAAAAATGCTTCTCTTAACCGCTTCTTTATGTGCTCACAAGACAACAATTAGGTAACAGAGCCGGAATGGTACGATCATATGATTACCCAACATCAATGATAATTAGAAGGGCTGCTAACGCAGCCGCATCGTAAAGGTCCAAAGACGCGGGCAAGTTGCTCTTCCGATAGATTATTTTAGATGTCGGAGCCTTTACGAGAACTCGGTTGATGGATCTACACTTGTTTGGGCATTTAATATGACAACAAGTGCTACAGCTGTGACTGGGCCACACAGCACTACCTCAAAGGTGCAGGAAAATATAGGATCATAAAGTGGATGACCGTTCCCTGTCGCCGATTTTATGAAGCTTGACATGTGCAATCGATTTATTAAAGGTCCATATATCTATTGCAATGTTTGCTCCATCTATAATTATGTAAATGCAGTAAACTTGACTAGATAATCTAGACAGAGAACACACCCGTTCCGATGTCCTTGAATATACCTCAGTGTCCAAACCAATATTACCATCACAGTGTGCCAAAAGCAACCTTTTCTCACAACGTTGCTAGAGCCCGAAGCAAAATTCTACGACACACGGTCAGCTGTATGAAAAGGCTCGCTAAAGGCCATTATCGGAATTATGAGTCAGTCGCACTTTCATATGGAGGTGCTTTTACAAGAAGAATATGCAGAAGCTAATAAATCTATGAGGTGAAGGGCCGTAATGCATTACGCAAAAAAATGAAATCTTAGCCACGAACATCTACAACGTATGCATCTAAATTACTTCATTAAATGGTAAAATGAAGTTGATAACCAATACTTTTGCCATCGGCATTACAGGCTTTTTCGAGCATTATTATGAACACCTTGTTCATATAAAGATCTTCTCGCAGCTGATCTTGCGTTCGGCCGTTCTAAAGTTTTCAATAATAAAGGCTCTTAGCTGAATAATCCTACCTTTGTTTAACATGTCTACATTACCATCCAAGATAAGACGACAGTGAGCGCCATGCGTCATTGTCCTACCCTTGACGATACCGACGGTCTGGAAAAATTCTGGCGGAGCAAAAGAAAGAAAAATACGTCCATTTTAAAGCCTGGTGGGATGCGGGCCTTCACGTGCATCACTTCGTTAAAAATAGTGTATTTTAACGTGGTCACTCTTCCTTACAACCCGCTAAATATTTATAGAATTTTTACGGGAGCGACGAGGCCTACTAGCTCAGATGGCTAGCAAGATAAGGTAACAGTCAGTGTCTTTATAGAGGGGCTGCGAGCGGACGCTACCCAGATAGTGGTGCTTCATGTATAGCCGACTCTTTGAAGAGTCCTTAAACGAGGCAATAAATCATGTCGAGCTTAAAGTTGAGTTAGAACGAGGTAGAATATCGCAGATTACTTTGTACGGACCTCTGCTACACGAGTAAACAGGAGGAAGACCTAGCTAGCTCATGGGCATCCTATAATAGTATGTCTGTCGTGATGCCTGTCATTTTGGCCGTGCGCCAAGCACATCAAGACTTAAGCAGCTAAAATCCCAATCAGTAATGGGTAAGACATGGGGAAACGACAAGATCTAGTAGAAGCAGGGCAGCCTGCTAATTCCTGTTGGGCGTCAGATAATGCTTGAAGGCTGACAGGGCTTGGCCTCGAAAAACTCTGTGCTGTGCGATATTGATTTGTGCTTGCAAGTCTGTTTGCTGATTTTCGAGAGATAGCAAAGGATTTAAGTGAGCTATGTATATCTATCTTATCGACTGGGCGGTAAATTAAGTGAGACATTTCGAGCACCTTTAGTCATCCGAGTTACTCCTTTTGGCGTGAACACTGGACCGAATTGTTCAGAGCGGCAAGGAAGCTACAGTAGGAAGCAGCATCTTAATAATGCTCGTTTTGGCGTGATACTTTTCAAATAAATGCAGCATGGACGAGCTCTCACTGGGCGGGAGTGGAACATCAACCGTCGAGCGGTGCTCGTCTAGCATGCATGGTATGGGTAATGTATGCCAATGCCTAGATTGAGCAGGCTATCTCATTGCGCGTAGAATGAGAAAAATATCACGGGGTGGTGTCTAACGAGTACCGCCTTTGCTGCATGTAATGAGAACCATGTCTGGCGTCATACCGAGATAGTTTGAACCATGCTCTGCTACTACATGTAGAGTCTCACACTATCTACTACGCAGTGTGTATAGAAGAGAGCGGCTTGAGCGGTAGAGCTGGCTTTCAGCTATAACATCAAAAGCGCGGTTTCCTTACGCCCATGAAGAAGTACATAACCTGCTGAGCAGCACTCGTCATAAACAGCTTTTACTGCATACTATGAAAGGTGTGGCCGGCTACAGGTCAAGACATCAAGTATTCGGCTCTTCCAATGCACTTGGAGCGACAAGCTATCCGCAGACCAACGCTTGTAACGAACAGGGCTCGCTGCAAGCAATGTAAGGTATAGTTGGTTGAAAGTCAAGTCATCGAGAACACGGCCCTGATCACGCGCGTACAGTGGCACTTAAGGCATAAATTAAATGTCATCGTAGATAGTTTCTGTGTATCCGACATGACGTTGTCGTTCTGAGCTCGACCACTTCCCATTTGGTGTGCATTGAATGGCATATAATTTGCTGATCGGGATTCTGTTAAGCAGAGATCTTCGCTTAGCGCCAATGTAGACGCCGGCCATCAATACACAAAAAATACGACGCAACTCAAGCGTGTGGACATCATGGCCATTTTGACCTCCCTGACCCAGAGCAGTACTTTTTTATCCCTTTCCATTTGAAGGTCCTAAAGTCGCCGCCAGCGGCCTCGGTTTCGACGTCATCGCCTTAGACGAATTCTATTTCCCTGTCGAAGATAGCATTTTTCGGTCTGATCATTATCACGACCGCGTTGGGTCTTTGTGCAACCGAAATAAGGCATTCAAACAGAACTGTTGTCTTCATTAGCCGTCCCGCAAACCCTGAGCCAATTGAACATACTCACTGAATCCTCTCAGACGATCACTTTTGAGTCCTCAGGAGTAGATTGACCCCAAGCGCTGTCAGGTGCAGCGGAGCTGGAAACGTGATGTTAAGTATCTAGCTTTGTTTTTATACTTCAATCCAGTACAAGTCATAGATCGCCATTTGCCTGACTTCAAGAATTAATTCTTGTCTCTATAGCAAAATTTAAAGACATCTTATTTTTTTCTGATGGGATTCGACTTTGATCTTTATAATTTTTAGTAAGTATCCTCAATTAGAAACAGTCTGCCTTCTTATAACTTATATCACACAATATGGTACTATCACCAATCCGTGTCAAATTCGGTGCCTTCCACTTTTTCATACTTAATTAGTAAATAGGCAGACTGTTGCATTAGCCGACTAATTGCACTTAACATAGTTTAGTCGAGAGACTCGCTGCTTAGCACTGCACACGTAAAAAAGTGTAGCAAGCACTAAAAAAACGTGCCCGAAGGCGTACCTAGGCCCCTCCCATAGTTTATTAGATGAAGATTTATCAATAAGCGTAGCACTCATCCAGTTTTTACATACGCTGCAATTTCTTTGATGTAGCTGAAAAAATTCAAAAAAGGTCAAATGAACCCATTGCTCGGACCATCAAGACAAATAATGACAACGATGGAGCTAAAAAAGTTGCTGGCGAAATTGACTTGTCGGGAGGACCTGACAGACGCAGAGGCTTCTTTTTGCGTGCAACAGATTGCGTCTGAAAAAGCACATGAAAATCCAGTGGCTCTAGGCGTATTGCTAGCGCTACTAGCCGCTAAGGGCGAGAGCGTTACTGAAATCACGGCCTTCGCTAAGCACATGCGCTCAGAAGCCATCGCAGTTCACGTTTTGGTTAGAAAACCAATTTGAAAACATTGCTAAATCACTAATCGTTTTTTTTTCCTTCTATTACTAGTCCAGACGTCCTACGCTAGACATTGTGGGCACGGGTGGCGATGGAGCCAATACCGTCAATCTTAGTACGGCAGCTGCGGTGCTTGCTGCGTCGTGCGGAGCGCTAGTTGCCAAGCACGGTAATCGATCAGTGTCTAGCCGTTCTGGCTCGGCCGATGTGCTCGAGGAGCTTGGCGTGCCTTTGCTCAAGCCGCACCACGTAGGTCCGTGTCTTGAAAAAGCTCAGATTGCTTTTATGTTCGCGTCGCATTTCCACCCAGCTATGCGTTATGTGGCGCCTGTGCGCAAGGCGATTGGCGTTCGCTGCATCTTTAACATTCTCGGTCCGCTTTTGAACCCGGCGAGATGCAAACGCGTAGTCATTGGCGTCTATACACCCGAGCTACTGGAGATTTTTGGCGAAGTATTGCTAGCATTGGGCGTAGAGCATGGACTTGTAGTGCATTGTGCTGGACTGGATGAACTTAACTCGATGGGCCCGGCTGATATCATGGAGGTCTGTCAGAGCGCTGAAATGCCATCCCGGCGCTACCAACTGCACCCTGAGGAAGTTGGCGTTCCAGTTGTAACGCTTGAACAACTCAAGGGAGGTGATGCGGCGGAGAATGCCGCTATCCTGCGTCAGGTGTTCTCAGGTGGCGAGCACAGCGACAATGCAGTGGGCCACACTATTGCGTATAATGCTGGTGCAGGTCTCTACGTTTACGGCCTTGCCGACAGTATAAAAAGCGGATATGAGATGGCCATGAGGCAGCTCTCTTCGGGTAAGGTGCTGGACACGCTTGATAATTGGGTACAAGTGGCGCAGCAGTTGCAAGCTCAGCCGTAATTATGTACGTGTTGCAGGCTGTAGGTCGATAAGATTAGCTTGGAGATTGACAGCTTAAAAATACTTCTCTTTTTTCAGCCTTTTAAGTCTCAATACGCCATAGTATGGCCAAAGACCAAGTAAACGATGTCTGCGACGTGGTAGCGTCGACGACCGACTACGTATACGCTCGGCAGCTCGTGCAGGCGTACTTTACTATGCTTACTGTCGGCTGTCGACGTAAAAATTGTGCAAACGCGTACTGCTTCTCCAATTTACAGACACATACCCTTTCAGCGACTGATGCTGCGATTAAAAGCGTTTACTTTGCCATCAAAGCTCCAGCGTCATTGTGTATTGAGATTAACTTTGGGCAACAGAGACAACAGATCACACAACGGACTGAATCGCTTAAGGTTTTACGACCTGAGTACTTTTTGGATCTGCCTCCAGCACACAAGGAAAGCAATCGAACCGACCACAAGTTGGAGGAACTACAACCAGAGACATTCGATGGGTTGTCGAATGGCCAAGATACTGACCGTTCCATCGCTTTGACGACTAAAGCTTTGGTTTGTATATCGACACCTCGGCAACGACTTTCTGTTGCGGTGCAGCTGGACAATGGTCTTAACAAAAATTGTGATGTTTTAGTCGATAAACCTACTGTGGTCTCACGCATTTGCGTTCAATCCGAGAATCAAACAGGCATCGACGTTGCACCTATGATTTCTTCAGTGACCGTCTTACCTTTACAGGAACAACAGCATGAGCACGCTACAACAAATTCTGTAAAGGAGATGCGAAAGCGGCTACTAAGTCGTCCAAAGGAAAAGCTATTTGATGCGATTAAACGAAGCTTTTCTCGCGCTAAGAAGGGCCCGCTTGAGTCTGTCTAGTTGCTTTTGTCAAAAGATATCTACAATAAAAGCGATTAAATCGTGACTGCTCGTTATCCCTAAAACCTGCACCTCGTTCAATGCTTTCGCCCATAGTTTTACAATGCTTCTCCATTGTTCCGCATATTTAAAAGATTACATTCCTTATGTTAAATTCCTTGAAGCGGTACGTCATTAGGCACAGCATTGTCGGCCATAGGTGCCGCGCCTTGCATTGGTTGCGGGCGCCAAGCTGGTACAAGGGACAACAAAAATCCTATCACAAAACACCTGATGTCTTGAGAAAATCCGCGGTCCGCTGATATACGCAGCACACGCACTAGGGTGTCGTATCGGCTTATAATCGCAGCATCTGCACCAGCTGCTGCTCCAGGTGCATTGACATCAGTAAGTCCAGCATTTCCATTGCGACTGCGGCGGCGATTGTAAACTTCGTAGACTTTGGCAAAAATACCCGTAATGTGCAGATAAGAAATGAGCGAGAGCAGGGTCAACATATAAACGCGGTCCATAGGCGTGTCCTTTCCAATTATGAGAAGCATGAATGCCATTTTAAACGCCAGACGAAAGTCCAGAAGACGAAACACTTCGTACATCATTTCCACGAGCACAGAGCATCGCCGTGGCTCTTCACGCGTCTCTGGAGTAGTAGAAGCTTGTGTTTGAGCAGGCACTGTGGCAACAGGTTCCTGCGCGACTGTTTCCGATACATTCGGTCTTGCTTGGGACATTTGAGGCTGCATCATGCCATAGAAATTGCCATAGGGAGAAGCAAAAGTGATACTGGGTGGGGCAGTGGACGTAGACGCAACTTGTTGCTGCATAAGCATCATTTGCAGGTACTGAATTTGGTGCAAAACCAAGGCCTGCTGCTGCATAAGTACGCTTTGTCGGTACAAATTGTGGTGATGCGGCTGCGTATGGCCAGACACGAAGGGTGGTGGCAGCGTAGGGATCCTGGTCTCGGGCTGGTTGTTTAATCGTTGAGCCTCTGGCCGATCGACAACTAAATCGGGCTCTAAAGCCGCGCTAGCACTGGGTCTGGGCGAGTCTTGCGCCTCTGGCTGTGTCTTAGGCTCTACGTTTTTCTGTGCACCTGAAGAGCTCACCAGTAAATGAAATACAACATGCCCATCGCTGTTTCCTCCCTCCTTAGAGTGACTACTTTGCGTCTGGAACAAAATTTGCTCAAGTGGCTCGTCGTCGCCACAAATTTTGCCACCGAAAATGAGCTTCTGAGTCGAGACAGCGGGTGCAGAAGGGAAGTTGGCACTGAGTTGACGCTTGAGTTCACTCACGAGCATTTTAGGATCAGCAAAAAGCGCCAGCGACTGCGACGGCATGTAAACGTTGCGCACGACGATTTTCACGTGCGGAAGAGAAGCCGACGGAGCGTTCATGGCCAAATGAGTTGATGGGGACTGAAACTTACAAATGCCACGCGGCGATGCGCCGATTGGTGCTTACAAATTGAAGAAATAGCCAATCAGACAGATTTTTCAGGCCTCTTCGAATTGTATTTATAGAAGAATAAGAAAATACAGAGGGTTAAGATCAGAATGACGATAATCCCGAGCGAAAATTTACGACCGGCCGCAAAAAAAGCCTCTAAGCGTGAAAAGAGGACATTTCGTCTAGTCCGTCCCAAGAGCTCATCCGCACGCCACTTTGTGAGAAAGGGAAACACTTAATAAAAACTGTCCAGGCATCAGTTAAAGCGCCAACTGTTCCAAGTTTTACCTCCGCAATGTCCTTTAAAGTGACAATTGCTGACTTGACTTTTCATTCTACTATTTTAGGCAACTGCAACAGGAGATAGATGGCTGATTAAGCTCATTTTGATGTCTCTTCGAACCACAACCTGCCAATGCGAAAAATTCAAAGCACCTTTCTTCGTATAGTCAGCTCCATTGTTCTTTCTGTTTTCTCGGCAGTAAGACAGGACGTTGTTAGGTTTTCTGGAATCTGCAGTGATACAGACTCCATGCGGCGCTTGACCACCATCGAAATTGCCTACATTCCCAGAAAGTTAAAATTTTAAAAGCCGGAGAACGCAATTACGGGCCCTACTTCCGTCAGAAAAGGGCGTCGAAAAAACTTAAAACAATGGATCAACAAAGGTGCCAGCTGCATATACCTTCTGAACATGCTGTCTGTTGTGCATTTGGAACGAGCGCCCTTTCAAAGCAATTGCCGTGAGAGCAAGGCTACTTTTAGAAGTTTGACTAACATACGATTTCCATGTCCCGCCAAGTTCAATTGCAATCAACGTGCTGAAGTGCGGATTTTATTATCACGCAAAGGGCTAGTACCATAGAGACATCACCTATTAATAGTGGCAGACTCACTTGCTGCTAAAGAGTCGCCGAATTTAGCCGTGACGGCGATCTCAAATCAATTTAACGTTTCAAGCGGGACTAAAATAAGTGAGCCTGGCTGACGTACTGTCTGACGCAAGTATTTCCCCTGAAATGCAATAGCTATGAACCAGACGTTTGCACGAGGTTTTCTTACCTGTATAACAACATATCTCTAGTATTTTAATTGTCGCGCCCAAAACGGTTAGGGCTTTGAAAATTTCATCGTGTACGACGTTTGTTGCACAGCATGGGCGGAATGGCATCAAGTTTGGGCACTTTAGCACTCCAGCGCCACTAAAGGAAGCTCAAGTGCTGTATTGCGCTCTCTCTTTCTCTCTCTCTTTGTAAGGCGCGTAAGGGACGACACACAGCCTTATGCTCAGTCGTCGTCGCATCCTTTGAGCCTCTAGACCCACGGACGGATGCAGCGCGTGTTGCAGAAGAAGAAGAAGAGTGAGCCCCAGACGGTTCAAAGCACGACTCCCGTCAGTAGTCACGATTGCGTTGTATCCGCTTCTTCGCCTTCACTCACGGCGTCACAGTCGAGTCGTCGCCATGCTGCTACGTTATATCATCACAAGAGCGCGACCTTGGCCAACGCACCACTACCGCCTCGTGACCAGGTAGTAGTCGGTCTTTCCGCATCCACAGACGACGAAGTTGAAGATTGGAGCAGTGACTTTTTGTCATCGGAACCGCGTCGACGTTGGCGGCGACAGGAAAGTACCGAGATTCTTGCAAGTGCAGACACGCAAGCTAAGCGGCGGAACAGTAATAGCTCAAATGGAATGACAGCGTGTAGTCGACGGAATAGTGAAGTGGGGGCTTCTAGCAGCAGTAGTGGCTGTGCAGATGACGAGGATAGTCGAGCTCTCTACAGCTCGTCGTCATCAGTCAAAGACGCTCGTTCGCTTCGTACCGAGCAACTCGATCACATGAGTGACAGTGCCGGCGAGGATTGGGATGTCGAGTTTGGATTCGATGAAGGGGCTGATTCGACGCTTGGATTGTCGGATCACATGGATCCAACGAGAAGACGAGCGGAAAATAGCAATTTCTTCTTACCAAACCTGCATGAAGTTCTAGACGGTGAATTGATGCCAGATGATGACGAAATGGACGACGGCATGGTCTTTTCGTTGGATGGAAGTACTTCTAAACGGCAACGTCGATTGTCGGACGAGCCATTGTTTCAGAAAAGAAAAAGTGAGTCACATCCTTCACCAGCTAGTGCCGACGAAAGTTCTGACGGGATTAGGTCCAGTATGACGTCACTATCCGCAACGTCATCCAGTTCAGTCGAGTATACATTGGTCGACAAATTGCGCCTTTTGGAAGTGGCAAATTCGTCTGCCTATGCGGTCAGGATAGAACGGTATCCTAAACCGTCGAGCACCTTTAGTCAATTGGAACGAGACCGCATAAATTTTCCTACTTTGACAGAAAATCAGTATGAACGATGGTTGGGGGATCTCATTGTACCCCAATGTACCGTCGTGTCCAGTCACATGGAGACAGAGCGTAAACGATTGCCACCACCAAGGCAACTAAAGAATCAGCAATTTCATGCACTAGTGTCGCTGCCTTTTGGACGCGAGTTTGTCGACATGTTTTTTAAACAAATTAGCCACTATCGATACTTTGGGGAAGATAAAGAAAATCGTGAACTTTTGCGTATGTACTTTGAAAAAGTATCGACTACAGGCATGACGGATGAACTTTGGGCCCAGAATTTGGCGCCTGTCGATTTCAACTATGTGGTTGGGTGTAGCATTGAGATCTTGCAAGAAGCAGCTCGTCTGTACGGGCCAAAGCCCATTGCTTTGCTTGCAACTCATTTATCCTTGTCCATGCTCTCGTCGTCGTCTTCTGCATCGTCTCAAGGCAATAAGACAACTATTTATTGGATTGAGCAATTTCAAGACATTTTGGTACATTGTGCCGAAGCGTTTCCCCAATATTCAAACGTCGTGGCATTACTCGAACTTCGGTACGTATGTCACCATTTGGCAGGTTTTGCCAGTGGCGAGTACGAATACAAGTGGCAAATTTGCAACCAATTGCCAACATTTACACCACTTGAGCCAATTGTCGGAGATTCAGCGTCGCAAATTGTAAATGAAGTGTTTCAATATTATGGTGCATTATTCCAACACCTGAATACAAGTCCTGATAGTCACCGGTACATGGGGCACAAGAATTCAGTCGAAACGCAGAGCATTCAAGCCGATGAAGAGCATCGGCAATATGCTCTCACGTCGGACGTCATTTGCTTGCAAGCGCTCGTTCTATGCGACATTCAGAGTCTCTACGATAGCAAAAGTGCTTTGGCTGAGATTTCGCTTCCAGCACTTGAAGAGTTTCTTGAGTTCGAAGACGATGAAGCAACAGTCGACCCGAGTCTGGTCGGCTTACTGCCTACTAACCAGGATAGTCGAAGCAGTTCATCTTCTTCCAATACGGATCATCACGATAGTGGACATGAACGTACGGACTCGACAAAAGGTTTAGGTGGTTGGAGTGCGAGCACCAAGCTTTTCGAGCTCTTGCGACCTTCGTCTCGCGCGCGAAATTCGGCTCTGAGCTTCTTTTACGAACGAATTGCAGCTGCAAAGTTTCCGCTTGTGAAAGCCAAGTGTGCTTCAGTACTTGCGACAATGCACGTGTCGTCTATAACGTCGCATGGCAATCTCCGCGTGGCGGAATCGCTCGCTTACGAAGCTGTACGACTATTGGATATCTGTTCCAAGCAACTGCTCGTCGAAGTGTCTCTAACGTCCAGCCGCCGTAGCCGTGACAAGACTGCGTCCATTTCGTGTCTCAGTATCTTTAATAACGATGGTCTATTGTCCGATTTAGGCCGTGAGGCATTGGAAAGTCTGGGAAACATTTTAATCAAAAACAACAAGTATCGGTATGGCATTTTGTGCCTTGAAGCTGCTGGCACTTTATTTTCATTTTTGAATCAAGGATGCGAGTATGAAAAACTTGACCGGCTGTTGTGTAAACTCACACTCGAAGCTGATGACGTGCATCGCGCGTTGCCACTTTACGAAAAAGTGACGTACGCTGCGCAGCGACAAGGTAACATTACCGTGTACGTATATTTGACACAAGAGATGACCAAGCTGTGGATTCAAGAGGGCAATTTTACTCGTGCTGAGGAATATTTGGCCACTGCGTGTCAATTTTTACGCGATCAAACGAACCTTTTACCGCCACACTTTTTGTCGTCTGCGATTAACGGAAGTTACTCTAGCAGTGAAGCATTGTCAAGTCAAAGTGGCACGATGATGACGAACACGTCAAGCTCCGTGTCATCTTCACTGTCAGGTTCCTTTCACTTGTCATCACGGAGCACAGGAAATGCAAATGAAGTGGATACATGGCTTAACCACGACATTAATCTGCATTTGCTGGTTCGAGATGTTTACCGCTCTAGTGGTCGATGTTTGGAAGGCATGCGGGTTTTAGAACACCTTTTGAACTACAGCGCCCGGCTGCCGCGTGGAAAACGTACTCAACTTCGTATGTTGCTGGCTGATGATGCGTTGAAGATGCGAATGTTTGATACTTGTCGTCACATGTTTTCATTGATGGAAAGGGAGGCAACGGCTTTTTGTGACCGACTGCAAGAGAATATCAAAGGATTTAGTGGACCAGGAAGCAGCAGTGGCACAGGACCGGGTACAAGCAGCAGTGGTGGTGGTCGAAGCTTAGGTGGCATGGGCAGTGAAGCTCGCTACTGCTTTGACATGTCGTTTACGATGCGATATATTGTCTGTCGCGTCAAGATTTATTTAAAACTACGGGATTATCGCAATGCGTACGCTTGGCTCTCGCTGGCTCACGTGAAGAACGACCGGGACAATGTACGCAAACAGGCCCAACTTCATGTACTGGATGGTAAAGTACTTCGCGCTTTAGTTCAAGAAGAACGAGAGCGTGGGCACGAGGTCCGACGCGATAGTGCTGCACGGCCTATACGAGGACGTGCAGGCTCGACGTCCCCAATCCAAGTCGAAGAATTGCTTAAGCCTTTGGGTGTCTCGTTGTATGGTTTAAACAAGGACGAAAAAGGGCGTCTTAATGAGCGAATGCTTCACTTTGTCACGTGCGTTCGCGACGTCGACAAGGCCGAAGAGCAAGCACTAAATGCTTTCTGGACGGCTTTTGATCAGTATCGCCTGCTCGACGACAGTTTGTTTCAACTTAAAGTTTTGCTCGAGATTGTGTCGTTCATGCTTGCACCCATCCAGCGCTCTTTCTTAGCACTTGGTAGCAATCAGGACGATGAGATGCTCA
Source organism: Plasmopara muralis (assembly GCA_003676415.1). Classification (NCBI taxonomy): domain Eukaryota; phylum Oomycota; class Peronosporomycetes; order Peronosporales; family Peronosporaceae; genus Plasmopara; species Plasmopara muralis. The sequence continues at coordinate 68,070 of RCHQ01000211.1, read as the reverse complement.
AGTCGCATTTGCAGCGTCGAAGTGCAGTCAACGAATTGTCGGGTGATTTGGAATTAAAGGATCTTGGAGGCGACGACACCATCGAAAAGACTCGAAAGACGTTGTTGGAAGCACAAAAATTGCTTCGTCCTGCGTTAAATCTAGCCGAGCAAGTGGCGTACCCTGCGTGTTTTTTGCAAACATTGATCTTTTGTAGTGAAGTGTGGGTGTGGCTTGAACGCATCGCGTCTTACAAGAGTGAGAAACGTTTGAAAGAGGCGACAGCGTTTTGGGAAGAAGCTGTGCGTGTCATGAAGGGTGTGTTTTTTCGTCGTGTGGCTTTTCATGACATTGCAGATGGACAAATGTTGCACTCGTCTGGATTCAATACGGACTTTGCTATGCCCTATGCTCGTGGAGTGCATAAAGGAAGGTTTTGTGTGGTGCCCATTTTAAACTTTAGTGAAGGGTTTATAGTTAAGTTGGAAGCCATGACGTTGCAGCTCATTCTTGCCGCCTGCCAGCTTCAACAGTTTGAACGCGTGCCGGAATACGTGGAAGAAACATTACTGGCGCACTTGGACGAATTACTAAGTGCGCGAATGTGTCTTAGTAGTATCGTGCACCAGCTGCAAACGTTTCGAGCGATTCAAAGGTCTCACAGGCGCCTACCTCCTAGTGGCTCTTCCTCAAATCTAGCGGTCGCCGTTGCTGCGCTGCCGTCGCATTCTAGTCTTTCAGTCTCGAGTGTCGGCAGTAGCAATTCGAGATCATCGTCCTTTTCGAGCGTCATTCCCATTCCGTCCCCACAACGAAGTGCGAGTGGCCGACAGATTCCCTCCACGCCATCCCCGAGTGGTGCTGGAGTTGTTGGAAGCAAGCGAGCTGGCCACAAGAAGAATCAATCCATGTCGTCTATTTCTGAAATGTTGGCGTCACATGCGCCGTCACCATATCAAGAGAATGCAGGTTTGTATAGTATCAAGAGCTCCGCAACACCTCGAACGGGATTGGCCTCTTTAAGTGAGCGACCAAATGTTCCTCCTTCTGCTGGAAAGGGAGGAGCTTCTGCTCATATTGGACATTCTATCAAGAAGAATTGCGAACGGAAGACGCGACGGTACACACGAGAGCGATCACGCTCCGCACCCCAACCGGAAGTGCTCGCATACTCGTCCCCACGCGTCGATTTTTTATCTTCACGCACTGGCGATGGGCACGCTTACGAGGATAAAAGCATGCCTATCAATACCGAGTCTGGAGAGAGCACGGAAACTTTGCTTAAGCGCACGTCATCGGTAAAATTTATCGATCTCGGCGACTTGCAAACGTTGACATCGGGTGAAGATATTTTGCTAGGAAGAAGCGATGGATTCGGACGGGATGAAGGGAGCAGCTCGAATGGAGCCATTGGTCTGTGCGACTTTGACGAAGTGCAGTCAGAGAAGCTCTGGTGGATATTCAATTTGTGGCGCAATGCCAAATATAAGTACGTGGAAGGAAAGATTGAGACTTCAGCATTCCGGTCATCCAACTTGCGGTATCTGCGCACGCTACTTGACGCGTTTGATCCGCAACAAATTGCGGTGCTCTACTACGGTGGATGCGAAAACATGTCGACGAATTCTGTCGTTACACCGGGTGGAACTCGTGTTGTATCGGAGGTGAACACTGGGAACCCGAACGGAATGCTAGATTTTGACGTTTCGCGCATAAATTCACACGCATTGATCCAAGATCGACAATTGGTCCTTTCAATTGGATACGAGTATTCACGGGAAATTCAAACGCCTTTTGGTACCCACCCGAAGCTCCAATTCAAAGTATTTCATGTCCGTAAAGGTGATACGAAAGCATGGCGTGAGGCGATTCCGCGACCAAATTGGTATTTGTCTGAGTACGACATGCTCGAAGCAGAAGACGCTGCGGTTGGTGCGGGGGTTTTACGCACGATGCGACTTCTGGGTGCCAAATCGTTGTTAAAACTCTTGGGTGTTTTGCTCATGGAGATCTCTGTTGTGATCGTGGGGAACTCGTACCCGCAAATCCAAGAGATGACGACGAGTTTACTCAAGTTGCTCGAGCCGTTTCAATGGCAACACACATTCTTACCGTTCGTGCCAGTTGCGTCGTGGCGATTTCTCCACGATGCTGTGTATCAACATGCACAAGCGGAGCTGGCGGCTCGACCGAAGAGCCGTCGGTCATTTTCTCGATTGTCTCACGATTGGCGAGCTTGGAGCACTGGAAGTGGTGGTAGCGCAGGAGGAAGCCTAGCTCGAGGTAGTACGGAAAGTCTTTTAAGTGGCACTTCAGCGTCGAATGAGCCAGGTGATGAAGAGCCTCCTTTTTTGCTTGGTGCTACAGTCGACACGTGGCAAAATTGCTTGGCGTATACGAAAAAATGTGGCAACGATCCTCGTCTTTTGTCGTCGCGCGTAGTGGTCGTGGATCTGGACGACGTGGACACGCTCGCGATGGACAAGACGCTCAGAAATGCCGTGCCGTTACCAAAGAAGTGGCGGAGACAGTTCCTGGATCGGATTGAAAAGATCACACGGCAACGTCACAAGATGCGTGTGAAAATGGGTCGCCGACACGTGGCGAGTCAAGGAGCAACAACTCCCGCCCCGGCTTCTAATGTGACGTTGATCCGTTCCCCTCGGACAGAAGCTGACGATGCTTTATGCATGAGTCAATCGGGAAGTAGTTGGATGATGGCGTCACTTTCTGCTAGTAGCGTATCGGACTCGGATAGTCAATGCCATACCAAGCAGCCGGGCATGTACCCATTAGCGGCTCACGGACTGGACGACAGAAAACACTACGACTCTGACTGTGCTGCCGCGTTCGTAAGTGGCGTGCGCGATTTTTACGACAAACTGTTGGTACTTTGTGTGGAGAGAGAACACAAACTCAAGAGCAGTAAAAAGAAGAAGAGTTCAAGCAGCGGTGGTCATTCAAAACGACAGGAGATCAAGTCGTGGTTCTCGTCGTCGCATGACTTTGATACGTTTGTTGATCACTTTTTAAATTCGGATCTTTTTAAGGCGTTTGAAAAAAATAAGGCAGCAGCCAAAGCCGAAGCTGACGCTCAAATGCGAGCTTTACACCAACTTGAGCGTCAATCCAGCGAACACGAGGTCAGCTCGACGAGTAGTGGTCGAAGTACACGGTTCGGAACAACTCCTCAGGCAATTGTAAACTCATTGACACCACAGCTTAAAAGCTTTGGCAGCTTTAGCAGTTTATCGGCCAGCAATCGAACGTCAAGTGGTGGTAATCAAGAAGGAAAACGATGAGTACGGAAAGGAGCTTGAATTTAGTAGGTAAATTTCCTTATAGTATTATTTATCAGCATAATGTTGCAAATGTTAGTCAAGACTTGATTTGTTCGTTTCTTCTTTGCGACTTTTGACTGTGCGCGCAGCTGCTGATCGACGATACGAAAGATATTGCTGTAGAATGAACAGGTTTTGACATCGCGGCGTTAAATTGCCTAAGTGCGGTCCCTTAATTTAATCCGCCAGGATGACGTATTTAGTAGGAACATGTGGGTACGCCACCCGCTGTTCTGCAGTACTTGAAAGAACAAGGGAAAGTCAGACAACATCTTGCGGTGCGTCGATTCAAGCAATGGTTGATGTTCGTTGAATGACGACGCAGTAGAAGGAGCTGAGGCCAGAGATTGTAATACCAAAACAGCTTGGAAAAAAGCACGCAGCTCGTCTTTCGGCGTGGCTTCCACTTGGAACATGACAAGCACTCGTGTTCCTACAATTGTCAGTAGATACGCTTCGTCTTCATAGATTTGAAGCAATTGATCAATGTCCGCCGAATTTGAAACGGCTTGATGTAGTTCCGATCCCATGATTAATTGACTCGAAACTGGCACTTCGGGATCTTTAAAAATCGGTTCTTTTTGATTAACGCTACGGATTGAAAACTACACCAGTGCAGAATGAGAAACGATACAGCAAAAAATGACATTGAAATGGCGAATACCCACCCGTTCTTGATGATCCACAACATTTTCTTTGTCCGGTTTGTTAGCGTATGCCAAGAACCGTTGCACCAAAATCAATCCTCTCGCACGATTGACCGAGGGGATACACAAGCACAACACTGCATTGTAATTGGCATAAATGTGCACGAGCGTCAAGCCTAAAAACGCGACCCATATGGCATGAGGCGATGAATTGACTGCATTGGCAAAGTACATGCCAAACATGAGGCCAAGAAGCTTCACAGCTGTCTCTTGCGATCCCTCCTTGGCCGCACAATCGGCCATATTGTCTCTTTTCGCAAAGTGCGCCATGAGTGAAGATCTTGTGGCAAATGCAGCGACTCCACACATGGTCTTGCAAATACTTGAGACACAGAGCACTTTAGTCACTAGAGTCGGAAAATACGGGGCTACCATGTCGATTGTCAAGCCCACGTCATTAATCACGTCAGCAAACAACCGCCACCGTTTGACATTGATGTCAAATTGAGGTCCAACAAAATAGGCAAAGATTAATCCACCAATCATACCAGAACCGTCGCGAAGAACCCATTGCAACGCTGCCGCGAGGGGTGTGGCTTTGTCGTTCCCCACTCCCACACTTTGGAGAACTGATTGTGTAGCTAAAACACCGCGAAGATAACTGCACATGGCTTGCAACGTATCCCAAAATTGAAAGATTAAGTACTCTTCACTTACACTATCCGGATATCCCACTGGGAGAAACATTTCTTGAAGCTCTCGACTGATACCGGCGAATGTGAAGAATTTGCCGGCATTAGCGGCACGGCCTTGACTTGTTGACACGAGTTGAGTCCCACGTTGCACATAGCGACGAGGTGTTTCGTTGGCACAGAAAGGACGAGTGTCGAATTCGATCACGCGAATGCATTTATCTCCACTCGAAGGAGGGGGAGAAGGAGACGAACCCACCCTACGTTGCGTCAACTTTGTCATGGAAGTGAGAATAATTTACAAAATGAAATAGCTGAGCATTATTCGCGTGCTTCGATTGGCTGGATGGAAAACACCATCGAAAATGAAAAAAATGTACTCTGCAATGGAAATTTTGTAATACATTGAATCTCTTAATCCCTAATAGAAAAGAGGTATGATCTGTATAATTTTTGAGAGGTTGGTCCGCGTATTTGAGTCCGAAAAGCCTATTTGGATAGGTGTTATTCGGCTAAGGCAAGTCACCGATCAGTAAAAAATTTCGCTTTGCACGAATTTTCGTGCGATGTTAACGAAACTGTTTAGATATTGTTTTAGTATGACCTTCCGCCGGCTCTCTCTAGTGAGATATTTATGTAAAATCGCCATATATGCGCATCTTGTTCGCACCACACCAAATCTCGCTTGAATTTCGTCGGCGTCATAAGAATGTCTGATGATGGGGGTGGCTTGTGCCCGGTCTCAGCTTACTCTTAGAAACGCCATACTGTTGTAGCGCATAGCGCACATGGCTCAAATGCAGAGCCATTTTTGATTCTGGGTAGATTACAGGGTATTTTAGCCAAACCTCAACCGCTTTAAACATATTTCTTCATCTCCTTAAGCTAAGGGTATAATTTTCTCACGAAGTGGATCGGAGACAGCTCACTCCAGAAATTTCTCGGCTCCAGGATAATTCCAGCCGCCAATGCCTACTACACAATATAATTTGACAGCTGCGACGCTATAAGATATAACCAGCGCTTTCACAGGCAGCAGTGTACATAGCATGTTTACACGCACGCTTTGTAGCGATACTGCAACATCTCACAATGTCTATAACATGTATATATATAATCGGCGCTCCAAAATTATTTCCGTGATTTCTTATGCGCTTCACATGAAAGTGTAGCTGGTTCTTGCTTCCAGGAGCGGCAGAGGAGGCGTTTATAGCCGAGCATTTGTGCTATGAGCTGGCTGATTGTTTAAAAAGGATTTAAAAATAGGCGGCTGTTAGCACCTTATCGGCACTCATACTGATTTGCACTGGAGGATCCAGAATGATCCTACAATGAATATAACTTTTTACTTTGATTACAGAGCTTAAATTACCGCAAAAACGGCAATTCGGCAGAACTTGAACAGTTTATTAATTTGCAATTTTTTGCACACGTCGATCGCCATGCGGCTAAGGATAGTGAGTAAATGCTTAACGAAATACCTTTATCTGCACACCTGCTCCGTAAATGTGCTTTGCAGCCTTGCACAGCTGATTATACTTGTGATCAATTCAGCGCCCACGCGGTTCGATCGACTACCTGAACTCTCACAGCAGCTTGCAATGTTTGAACGACTTGCAGACTTCGTTAGGCGGCTGCATTTGCGCCCCCCTCCTGCCAAGTCGCTGGAGCGTCCGAGCTCGATAGACACAGGCATGGCGCAGTGAGCCGGTGAAGCTTGAGGCTTTCAGTTTCAGAAAAACAGATTTTTCTTCTTTCAGTTCTTAAAGATATTTCTCTTAGGAAGCCCGAATATTGGTCGGACCGGTATGCATAGCATTTACATGGTAGGTCGGGAGAAAGCTGGGTCTTAACTCCACCGGCGTGGATCAAATTTGGAAATCAATAAAGAAATAATTGCGGGCTACGTTTTTTGAGGCGAACTTATAACTCTGTCGAGAAGCACATTACATGTCTACATGCTATATTGCGTGAGCTTTGTAAATCCATGTATAAAGTAAGAGAAATGCCGGCCTTTTAATTTTAGGGACCAAGTTAGGGTAGCTGTGCTCGAAGACGGCCTCAACATTGACCTACCTCACACCAAATCATTTGATTGAAAGTTGCAATGGGTGATGATTTGCTTTTTATCATTTTTGAAGAGAGAACACTCGCACACAGACCGCTACGTTGAATCGTTTCGATGAACAATTCCGCGCTTTATCGGGTGGTGTCTGAGCCTCAATTCGATTTAAATTGATCTCGAATTGTTGCAGTCACAAACAGATCTCTACCTTTAGATACTTCTGATGGGCAATACCGTGCTTAACAGAATAGAATCTGTGGACCCATTCGATTTAAAGATCGTTGCAGTCACATGCAGACCATTACTTTGTAACAAAGATGATGAGCGATTGCTCGCTTTGCAGAATGATGTCTGTGGACTTGTTGATTTGTGCTCAGCTTCAATGGATTTAAGCGTGGTCGACCAACGCAACATATTTAGCTTTGGTTGCGGCGAAATATAGCACATGATCCTTGTCTGCTTCGATGGCAGCAAACAACATAAACTTTCGTATCGCCCAAGAGAACGAAGAGTTCGCTGGCAGAAATCGTGCATGCAGAGCGTGGAAAGTGCTGATCACCAATAGGAGCGAAGGTCTACTAGTGAAGACTTCAGAACTCATGATGAGTATGTAATTGATACACATCATAGCGGCTTAGCCTTCCTGATCTTGACAGCTCTCAATGGATGAACCAGTTGTGAAAAATCGCTTGTTGTACACGCAATATACGAGATTGCAAGGAGTTATCTCGTGGTTGGTGGACTTCGCCAATACATACTGACAGATTCTCTACAAATGAGAATGTCAGCTCTTTATCAGTCTGTTGGTTTAAGCGACTCAAGACGCTACTACCTCGCTTTAAAAAACATAACACGAAGTCATTTCTTGATCTTTACATAATCCGCTAGTCTTGTTTCTGCGCATGCAGTGGTGGGGCAACTTCATAGATCCCAGCTGCCCGATCCCAAGCAAAAGAGGTTCGATGAGACATGTTCTCACGCGTACGATTTGTATAAAAGGAGGCCTAAGGATGTACAGGCACTAAATTAACAAGATCTTTTCAAGATACAGATTAGTCCATGAAGAAAGGGGTAATTTCTTTTATTTTTTTGCGTACAACCATGTCCTACTGGCTACATTGGCTACCAAAGATGCTAGATATACGCTCTTTTGCAGGTAATATAGTATCACTAGTGGGCATCACGGTACAACTCACCGCGAGTAACAAAGCTCTTAAAGCAAGCATTATAGGCCCGTACGATACAACGGATAACATATTTTTTCCAAATGTAAGAAAGGAAGCTTTACAAAATCGACCACTGGATGTCGAGAACAGACCCGTGGCAGACAAAATGGGACTTGATGTATAGAGGCAAGTGACGTTTTGATTGGTTATTGCATAGCAGCAGGTGCTCTTCAATCGGCGACGATGCCAGAGGAGTCAAGTCTATTGTACGACAGAAGCAATAAGTGCCGGTAGGTTTCAAAGGTGATGTTTCTAGCGACAAAAATCTGTTTAGAGAGATAGGTATGCTATTCGCTTTCAGCAAAGATGTTTTGGTTTTGCCTGACCAGTTTCGTACGTGGCGCCTTGGCTCAAATGTGGTGTCAAGAGAATCCTATTTGGAAACCCGCTGGATAAAGAAGATAGAGTCAACTTTGATCTCGTGTCAGAGCGAAGAACTGTGGCACGAGAAAAGAGCCCTTTTTAAGAAACCAGCGTAAGTTTCTTGACCATTTTTACTGACATAAAGGTCGAAAATGGTTAGATGCGGAGAACAAAGTCTTCGCACTCGTCACCGACTTTCTCTGTTTATAACGTAGAGGGAGGGTGGTAATTGGCTACCGCTTTTACCTAAATGGACATCTGTGCAAGCACCCATTTAAGAAAGCGTTTTGTTAAACAGCATTTCGAGATGTACGCTCTGATTGGATGGCTTAATGTACACCCTGACTTGTTGCAGCCATGAGGCTCTAGCGAATTTGAGCTTGACTTGCGTCACATTGCAAAGGTATTGAAAGTATTGAATAAGCCAAGCTATTTATTTAAAATTAGTGCAGTCATTGCTTCGCGGGTGTCGCAAAGCCTTTGTATGATCAAAAAAAAGAAAGAGCCTAAAACAGGCAAGAAATTCTTCTAATATGCTCATGTTTCGGCTTTGCCGAACGAAATAAATTTCTTAGACGTTTCCAATTAAGTCATCGACTGCGCGCTTTTTGTAATCGACAAGGACGCAAGTGAGCGAACTGCTTGCTTTAGTCTAAGTAGCCTTAATTTCTCAATTTATAGCTGCCCTGTTCACAACAAGAAAATGCTTGCGATAAGGTTTGCAGTAAAGTTCTCAGAACATCTTGTGAGCTTAACACTGTTGGATCCATGCCTCTATAAGAATTGAGCTAGATTAAGATCCATTGTCTCAAAAAAGAGCTAGATGATTGCTGTTCTTTGCAAAATATGAATATACAAGCCTGATACTCTCAATATGCCGTATGTGTTATCGCGTAGAAAAAATTTGCAAATCGGACAACATTTATTCTAAGAGCTCTATTGGCTAGCAATTTCGTCGATAATCAATGAAAAGGCCAAGTATATAATGACTGAATACATGCTTGAAGGTTAGACCCACAGCTCCCACGTCATCACCTTTCCGAAACCGGCTTATAAGTATCATTGAAGTGTCGCTGACATATTTTGCACATTTCTTTAAAAGAAGTCGTGCGCCTAATGAGCTTGGAGAAATGACTTATAAATCCCCTATGATTAGAATACGTAAACTTTCTTTCTCTACTAATCGATCCAGGGCTCAAGTCCTTTAAGCTACAGTATGCTAAAAATAAATTATACTTGCCCATGGCAAGGACGCTGATCTGACAAAATCACTTAAATATGCTACATATCAAATTTTACCGCATGGACTTGTTCTATTAGTCAAGTCAAAACAAATCTGACCTAATTCCGCTGCTCTTGTTAATGTTATCACTCAGCCTATGTTGGCTGACACCAATCGCTTAACGGTGCGCAAATTTGGATGTGCTAGAGTCAACCAAGACTCAGTATCCACACAATGGCGTACACTCATATGTACGACCACAAGTTAGATCCTCCTTCGTGGGCCATCAAGCTTTAATGAGCTAAGTCTTCATGGTGTGTACCAGCCTCACGCCCATCATAAAGACAAGTTCCTCTCTCATAGGGCGGCTCATCCCAACTGATGGCGTGCCATTTGTGTCTTTGCGGGTTCGGCTTCTGACAATTGATACTTGAAGATCTTGAGCTATATAGAGGCTCACTTTGTTTGCACTACTTGTGCCAGGCATTAGCAAGCTATTACCTTTTCTCAAAAGATGCCGCTTTACTCGGCAATTTATACGTCTATCTGAGCCAAACTCGAATCAATGGATCTACGGACACTATTATACTAGACAAGAAGCTTCACTTCGGAAATTCAACTTTGTCTATGGCTGTGCTTCTCTTGAAGATCGATTTCAATCGCCTCGTTTTTGTTGCCGCGTGAACTTTAAATAGTTGAGTACGGACATCGTTATATGCAGGTCGTAGTCACCTTAACCTTTCTAAGAAGTGGCACCCACGTTATGGCTCGTCCAGAATTTTCCAAACCACAAATACATATATCCAGGTATGATTGGCGTCATTTTTCTTGATATAAAAATCTGCTTGAGGTTCTTCGCAAGCAACCTTACCATAAATTGTTCCTTCACCTATTTTCAGGCCACACAATTCTCTGGTAAAGTGGGTTTTTGGTGGATGCACAACACTTAGCCGTTTTCATGATTAAGAGAGTGAAAACGCCTCGCTTGGTGTCATAGCTCACGCTATCTACATTCTTGTTCAATAGAAAAATTGGCATTCCAAGGCAAAAATATTAGGTTTGAACCCGACACTAGGTTCTCTGCCGTGACTACTTAGAACTTTGCTACATGAGCTCACGAGCAACGTAACGCTCAGAAGTCATTACGCATTCCAATTGCTTGGCAGCAAGAAGGGCTTCAATACAGCCGCCTTTTGATCCCTTTAAAGCAAACAAATCTTTCGATCATATCGATCGATGTTTATTTAAAAGCCACATTTATTGAGCATAGAAGTCTCCCACCCTAGCAATTATCACCCATGTGCTTTGTACGCTGATAGCTAAGGACGCCTTGTCAGTCAATCGAACGTGGTAGCAAGTAGTATCATTTTTTAAAGGTGCAAATTCCAGGTATCCTTTGATGAGCACCAATGAGCAAAAGCTATCTACCCTCTGCACTATTTAAAAAAGGTTTGCATATTCAGTAACAAATTATGTGTATTCAAGTCAGTCTGTCACTGGATAATCGTATTTTTTATCACGTCTCCTCTGTGCAAGGCGCTGTGTGACCTCGTCACACTTGATAGCACTCCAAAGAAACGTTAACGCCCACGCAACTACATTGACTTCGTGAAAACTGTCACTTACTTCAAAGCACCAGATGAACACCCAGCTGTTGATTGAAGCTCTTTGTTATACAACAATTGACAATTATAAATAAGGGTCGAAAGCCTTTACCACATCATTCAGCCGCATTGAGAACCATCTTAGTGTCATTTGCTAATTTCTTATTGGAGATAGAATTATCGGTTGGACAGCTTGTTGGCACTAGGGTCATTAATATGCTAATCGTGATTTTGGATATTATATTTGGATACCAAGCATGTAGTTCTTGACACAAATATAGTCCATCCAAATACTAGTAAGAGCTCATTAAAACTTTGGTTCTTGAGCTCATTGAGCACCATACATCGACGAGCCGAATAACTAAACCAATCTCTTGGCTCGTCACGACCTCATCTCATGTAAGTTAGTACTTTTTATCGTTACACTTTAATGCACACGGCGCTATGAATTAAAACGCTGTTTATGGGGGGCTTTGTTGTGGTAAGAGCACTTACACCTTCAGGGGATCGCAGAAAATGCCAAGCAAGACCAGCAAGAATATATCGCTAAATGCACAGTGGCAAGCTGAAGTCGAAGTCGAGACGACAAGGCGTTTGATTTTCTCGTTGATGGTTTTGCGCATATTGTACGGTGGATTGCGTGATCCGTCATTACCTTTTGTTAACGAAAGATCGGGAGGTTGACAGACAAAAATGCAAGCTCAGCTTGCAAGTGGCGAACATACATCCTTGTCAAACGAGAATTTCATTACAGACTTGGCAAATATTTTTGCATCATATCAATTCACTTCGCAAAGGTAACTTATTTAGCCTTACTGCGTGGAGTGCTACCACTACATTTATAGACGTATAGACTTTAAAGCCATGTACCCTTTTCCCTTTTCCACATTGACTCAAGCTCAGACCGACATCTGGGGGCAGTGAAAGTTTGAATCTTTATTTTATTGATTAAAAACTTAATGCCAGTGAATAACGATTCGGAAGCAATTTGCAAGGAGCAGACGTGTCTGGCTCGACGAGCTATTCTTTCGATTGATTTAAATATTGTACTGCGAATGCCGCATAATATTTAAATCATCGGCATCAGCAGAAATATGGGCCTCTTAAACGAGGGTGGCCCAGAGAGGCGGTTCTGAGTTTTCATCAATGACATTGATGACTGAAGCAATTTGGCCAAGTCGAATATTTTACGATAACTTCTATGGATCTGTCTGCACAGTTTGTTGCACAGAGACGGTTGGAGATCCAAATTGTAGAGCAATTGGCAGGACAAAGGCAAAATCGGTATTAATGGACTTTTGTGTGGCTGCTAGAATTACCAAAGGCTCATGCGGCTATGAATAGTCTGGATGTAAATGTCATTTGCGACCGGTAATCTACATGAACAGGTAGGTGACCAAATAGATGAGGATCCGTGAGATCTGCTAAAAAGTGAAGCTCTAGGCTCACACGTCCGCTCCTTTGCATAGTGTGCATGCAACTCAAAGCAACGGCTCGGTGTGAATTTACTGATGTTGCTTTGACTTTTTGACATTGAAAACCGATGCAACTGCATTCCTTGCTCAAAAACTAAACTCCGAACTTTGGTATTCGTGTCTGCGATGAAGCTGCACTTAGAATTCAAAACCGGCATATTTTTGCACACTTAACGAATTAGTTTTTCATCAAAGCTTCAAACTGTGCTTATTTAAGCCAACAATAGGTTGACCTATGTGATAATGCCGAGCAAGTACATTCGGCTAGCTAAAGTTGGACTCTTGAAAATTTCCGTTAATCTTAGATTTCAAATGTGTGAGGCGTATAATGCTATCCACATAGATGCAGGCTCTGTACAGATTACACAGGAAGAGTTCAGGAGATGCAGTATGAGCTTTATCGGTGCCTACTTCATTAACGGTCGATTTACGTCAAAACGTAATAATTATGCTCGAAAAACCTGCACAGCAAGATCTACAGTAAGATGACGTTTCCATGATCGCCTTCAAAAATGAAAAAGCCGATTTTTCGAACAAAAGCGCTGTAAGCGGTGCTGCTTGGTTTAATGCACTAGCATTGCTCTCGTGATAATGATCATATCTTGGGATACAGTATTTTGCCTGACGCGACAACTTATGCCAAACTATGTAAAAGCTTAATCGAAAAATTTATCACATTATACGTCTGGACTGAAAAGTGATACGAAACTCTAAGTACAGATCCTCCTATGGTGACAATTGATTACTAGACTGTTCAATTGTGTCTTTCATACTTGCCAGTCATTCAAATAAAATCTTACTTTTTTAATTGTCTTTTGGAGCGCATCAATCAATCGATTTTGGCCAACTACAATCATTTTCAGACGAGCAAAATACACTCGACAAGGACGAATTTTTGCTTGACGCTTGCGAGAATAGCATAGTTGCTGACATGTCATTGCTTAATGAGGTGGTGGTAATCATGGTGTTGCGCATCACGTAATTGTTCGAAAATAATTTGATTTATTTACACTTACTCCAGCAAAGGCATAAGACCGACCATTAATCATAAAGATTATAAGATAACCAAATTAGAAGGGAGTGGCAACAACCTTTAATGGCTTAATTAAGAAGAATAATCTTTGGCCGACGCAAATCATGCAAAAAATATCTGTTTCGGGAAATCGTTTGGCCCACGCAGGCATCGAACACAACTTATATGAACCTTGATTGTCTTCAGCACACAATGTTTTTTGCACACAAAAAATTTCCACTTTAAACCCAGAAAGTCGCATCAATTTGAAGTTAAGCTATGCCGGATGATGGATGTAAAAGTTTAACTCTATCTGCTGTTGTTAGCACTAAATAAAAAACGTTTGTTTTTTGGCGGTGAACATTTCCCACATACAGTTGCCGATCCATCCCGTTACGTACCTGGCGTGCCTCCTTAATTATACACAATTCACAAATCACCATCATCTTGTCCTGCCATGCATGGGCCAATCGACCATATAAAACCGACAAGTCAAGCCCCCCCCTTATACGAGCAAATTACTTCCGAGATGCAGCTTTAAGCAAGTGACACGGCTATTCTGATACTCTTTCTATTTGTCGACATTCCAAGTCGCAATTTAAACTAACCGCCGAGTTTATTTTTACCGAAATCATTTCACTACTGCTGTACGCGCTTGAATATTCGGCTGGCTTTCGATAATACTGTGAGCTCTATAGCGCAGATAAGGTGCAGATAAAGCTGTTGAAAGGACAAACGCGTCTATAGCAGAACAATTGTACTGAATAAAGGAGGTCCTCGAATCAGCTTATGACTAAGTGGATTTTCACCTACAGAAACGATTTATCGAGGGCAGCTTTGTCCTTGCTCTACGACTTAAACTTCAAAGTGAAAGCCACGTCGACGTTATTAAGCTTTCTTACGGTGCTGTATAGCATTATCGCGCGACAACCACTCAGAAAACCAAAACAAAAACTGAACGACATGATTCGACGAGCTGCTATAAGGCGCATAACATCCTAGACAGACTTAAATTGTTCAAGATCGAGAACAATGATCCTGCCTCCCAACCGTGTATGCCTTAGCAATTGCAAAGGTTGTGACAAAAATGATGAAATATTTACAAACGACCAATTTTGCCTTGATCTACAGCCATGCGTGCTTTGCTTCACTCAAAGAATTGAAAGAATAGGCTTACACTTCAGCAAGTACTTTGTCTGCCTCCGTGGTAGATATCATTTTCATTGCTTACACGTAAATTATCCGCAGAATGTTCACGACATATAGTCTCCAAAAATAATCTTATGCTTAAGAATCTAACTTACTAGCTCTGCAGGCAAGTCGTACTGGCTGCTTAGCAGGGCCGCACAAAATAAGTAAAAAAAGCTGCAATTTAAATTTGTGTGCAGCTTTGAGGCTGAAGACTATTTCTCAACATCACACGGAAAAGAATTCATAGACGAGTTGCTACTTAAATTTCTGTATCCTTTTAAAGCTGCTGGTATACAAAGCTTTGGTAATTAACGAAAGCACGTAGACAATATTTCGAAAAGCTTAAACGACTACAGTCTAGCCTATTATCTGAATTTGGTACTGTTATGCACTAGAAAAGCGTCAAAATTAAAGCTACGCAGAAAGAGCCACCGAGGTTCCGAACAAGCTTGAGTCACTAATGCTGTATACCTCCTTTTGCTCATATCTTTTTTTTGATAGATTATGTCACAACAGCAAAGCTTTTTGATAATCTCAAATCTAGTCGCAATCAGTTCGAATCCTGAAGGATAAAGACCGTTTATCGAAGAGTTTGAGCCATATGATGTCAATTTTGGCATCTTTTAAGGTGCTTATGGCTGATTACGAAAAACCAATGCGTAGGCTTTCAAATGACACCGGCCTCCAAGCAATTATAATTAAGTCGATTTAACGGGTCTTGCGAATTCTGCTAAGTGAAACACCCTTGCTACTTCATAAATATTTTGACTTCTGTGTGAAGGACTCTGCTTTGCCACGCAATACACATCTTAGTGCCGCTGATCTTGAAGTCAATGAAAACTGAAGACGACTTATTTTGCCTTGAACTTGCCTTTTTCTCATAAAAAATCTCATTTCAAGTCTCGAAATGAACGTGCTTAAGATTTTTTCTGCGGTCGACCCTCCGCGGCTTCTGTTGGACAAACTCGCCCTTGAGGAGTAAAATGAGATCCTTTAATCATGTGACCTGCTAGCTTCACACTCAAATCGATCACCGCTTCTCTAAGCCTAAGGTGACACGTTCTTCTTTGTTGTAAGTTCTCGATTCGACAAGCTAATCAGAATGCTTTTCCTTTCGGTAACCTAGACTCTCGCCTTCTTAATCAATATAGTGGTGCTATATCCACATTTAACCGCCGTATGGCCGCTTTTATTTGCTTTACCAGAGCGGCCGACAACGATACAGTGCCTGCAGACATGCCAAACGCACCAAACAGTTAGACTTTTCCTTTCGAATCTGTACGAAAATTAGCTTTGTACATCATGGGTAGATCGGAAATGTATTTTGCTCTGCCTATCACGTCCAGCCGATTTATCTTTAAAATGTGAAATGCTTGTTGGGATCAAAATATTAAACGAAAAAAAAGGCTTCTTGAGCTTTGTCCTTCTCAATGAAAGCCCTTATTGGTCTCAATATTATAGGCTTTCTTGTTGACTATGAGTTTTAATTAAATAGTGCCAGCTTTGTCGTTGCTTCAAGAGTGCAAGCTTAATTATTGTTAGCGTGTCGGCTGTGGCTTCTCAGTGAACATACTGCTCAGTATTTTTATAAGCACATCGTTCTTCTTTCCAATTGACTATCTGTTGGAAGATGGTCTGATGCTGACATCAGCAAGCGAAATCCTTGTAACTGAAAGAATGTATATTAAACGCAGTGGTAGACCGGGGAGCTGATAGTACTCACCGTCTTCATGCACCACGTTGCTGCTTGAAGCTACAAGCGCATAGCGACTTTTTTTACGGACAAGAATTGAAGTTTGTGCGAACCGGAGACCCAGCAAATCGACTAGTAGCCGTGGATGGCACGGCACACAAAAAAGGCGTGTGCAAAGCTCTGCCAGAGCTGGGCATACCATGACTATGTTAGAACTCACCGTCTTCATAACCGACATTGCTGCTCTAAGCTGACTGGAATAGACGCCAAATACATCGTTATACTAAGGCGGCATACAAAACTACTGTACTCATTTTTTCCTACAACTTCAAGTAAAGCTACGAAAAATTCGAGGCTTATGGACTTCCACCAGTTTACCAGTACAGAAGCCTCGTTATTCGATATAGTGAGCAAGCGACGGGTATGGCTCTTTGGTAGCTTTCCAGGACCTCATGCACACTTGAAAATGTAAGGCAGCTTGTATGGGTCAGACATTGAGAAAAAAATCTCAAGCTCAGACTATGTGGCTCTCAATTTGACCATCATGCGCCTCGTCAAGTCTGTTGTACTTGTGTGCTCATTATTTAGTAATGCGACTCTAGCTAAATTATTCTACAGTAGAGCATTAAGTAACCGCAATCCACGCGTTAAACTTAGCACCGGACCAGTCGATCTAGTTTGGATTGGGTTCCGTAACCTTAAATACTTAATGGGTGTATTTTTGTCAGTGAGATGTCCAGCCCACCTAACGGTCGAGCAGCTAATCATTCGAGCCACATGGTCGGTATTTCCTACATTAGAGCAGATTGTGGATCTACTCATAACAATACAGCTACGATCGCTGTCGAAGAGATAGCTACCCAGCTTTGGTATATGTGCCCTAGATGATAATTTGCGCCAGGTGATCAAAGCTGGCATCAGTTCATAGTATCCAACGTGCTCGTATGTCGATATAGCTCTCTAAATGCTATTTCGCGCCAGCCTACATTGTGTCTTGCTCGCAAGCGTCTTGGTAAGCTTGTCATGCTTGCATCATAATTTTTAATATGAAAACTAATTAAACTAAGAAACATCAAGGTCTAGAACTGCGTCAAGCAAGTGAAGTTTATTTCTTCTTCCGCAAAAACTTTTCCGGAAAAGACTATTGAAGAAATACATCAAAGAATCTTCCCCCCCAAATTGCTCATGTTGTTGAGAGTAGGATAGCTCTGTTTGCTGGCCTTGCGCTGCCTGAACTAGAGTAAGATAGCTCTCTCATCGCCGGCTTCACTGAATTAAAGAAATGATAAACCGATGGCGTAATTAATAGCGTTATTGCTCTCGCTGATGGTTGTGACCTCTCAGGCAAAGCTTACACGGGTGCGCACTAAGGGTGTTTGTTGATGCTATCAGAAAATTCATAATACTACTTTTTCAATACTTCTTTTCTAGCTCAGTGTAATGCCCTAATGCTATTAGTCGGATAGCGGATTTGCGAAGCCTAACATATTCTAAAAATCCCAAGTCGATTTTGTACCTCGCATCTCTATCTAACGAGAAGTCGAGGATAAGCCTCCGGGCATTACGTCTGAGCATTCCTACATTGAAGGTTTACCGAATCACTGGCAACTTTGTAATTTTCAAGCTAAAAGGCAACGTACGTTTTTTATAGGGCCTCTATATTTGAAGCACCTTTTTGAAATATGTTCAGGCTTGACCTCAGCCAAAATCTTCGGGGCTAAAATCAGCCAAGAATTTCAGGTCTAAGCTCTTCGAGGCTCAGTAACTCTGATAAACATGGCAAAGCTTCCAATTGATGTGGACCAGCCAAAATACAACAGCCATTTAAGCTGCCTTCGGGTCCTGTCAATTATCTCTTCATATATGGTTTCTTCGTCAGCCTCACGGTCGGTCGCGAGTTTCGAAATATGAGTTTTTATCATGTCCCCGCTCTCTCCTTGTGGAGCTGTGTTACCTACTCGTTGTGCTACTTCAACTATCAGCCATAGATTTACGACACTTATTTGTATACCAACTTGCTGAACTTTGTTGCCCGCTTTTGTGTTTGCCCGCTGAATCGTAATACCCATTGTGTGTTGACAACTTGTGTTACCCACCGCGAAAGTTTTTCCCACCACAAGTGCAAGTAGCAAATGAAGAAGAATTGAACAATGATAAAAAGTATATTGTGCTTATGCAAAGCGTAAAAGCCTGGATGAGCCGAAACGGCAAGAAAGTGAGAAATCAAAAGCAATTACTTCGCTGATGTTCAGCTTGGTCGCTCTTTTTGACAAAACTAACTGGTAAGCGGAGCAGAATAGGAGCTAAAAGGAGCTAAAATATTCAAGTGAAGTTCGCACTGCTCGAAAGACTTGAAAGACTTAAGATTACATATGGGCTGGAGCATTTACATTCCTCACCGCAGCCGGAGTAAATTTGATACGATCAAGCGTCAATACCGTCCAGATAAATACTATCGGTCAGTGTAGCATCTTCGGTAGTCAGTGCTGACTTATGAGATTGACGACCCGCCTAGAATGATTATGAGGACGTCGTCACGTCTATTAAGAAAAACAGAGCCTTCGAATCCTTCCAAGACATGTACTTGACCAGGCTTCATCTAAAACCAGTTGTAATCTCAGCAGGGATAAGATTATGACTGATCAAAATCTTGTTGCAAAGCAGCTACTTGTGGCCGCCTAACATAGCCACTTGATTTAGGGCTCGAACTTTCTTGCTGGTGCATGATCAGGATCAAATCACCTATTTCCATGTCAAAAGAGAGAACGAACAATACGGTATTAGAATCGTTTAAATTCACAGCTAGGTCTTTTTCTATCCTACGGACGTCTGCAATTGTCTCAACTGTCAATCATGTCGAAATTGACTTGTATTTGCTGCCTAGGGTTGGGAAATCTGTCAATATATCTTGCATTTGCGGGCATTCAAAATTTCTTGTAGCGCCAAAGAACATTGATTGTCAAACAAATTTCGTATAGCCTCGTGTTGCAAGAGCAAGAAGCCAACTTTTTGTTGCCAATTTCTTTTTTATAACTGACCACTAAGACTTAAGGTTGGCGTCAGCCAGCCACGCACTTATCGTCTAGGGTTTATCTAATAACCCCTCACCTACTATCCAGCGGCTTTCTCTGGTTAAAGGTGGGCAGCTTTTGCCAGTGACTCAGCAGACACATGCCTACTCTGGTGGCCCGCGTTCATTCTTGCATCGGCTACGATAGCGGATGCTAATATGCTCAGCAAGGTCAAGTTCATTAGAACTTGTCTCAAGTTGACGCATTCACATCCACTTGTACTTGTGAACCTGGTCGCCGATGACCTGCTCCTTCGCGACAAGTTGGACCATCAAATTTACAAGTTGCCGTGCACCTCGAAAAGCGTAACTGCATTAGCTCTTTTATCTTTGCCACACCACACAGCGTGTAGCGTTCTGGATCGAAATGAATCTCTGGACTGAAAAGGTTTCCTATACGCTAGTTTAAACCCATTGGTGTTTGTGTTGGACTGAGCATATGACTGCATTTGTGGGGCACTTATTGATAAGCAGGACACCCTTATTCATCTCTTACTCACTTAGACTTAGCCTATTGAGCAAAGGCAACATCCGAGATACATCAAATGTTAAGATACGTCTGCTTTTTTCTGGTAATCTTTTCTTCTGTCTTGGACTATATGAATCCCTTTAGGGGGACGAGTTTTTTTCCAGTGGTCACGTAATCCTGTCAGTGGCGAGTTTGGCTCCTTAATGATATTGATTAGGGGGAATTTCGTATGCTGGAAATAACAACGTAATGATTGTAATTGAAAATATCTTTTAACTATTCTCGGTTGGCTTGTATGTGCTAGTCTGAGAGCAGGTCTTTAAGTAGCCAGGTCATCCTAGCTTTATGTCGGTTGAGATAAAGTGATTTGGATCCAGCTTTTACAAGAAACGATGATCTTCCTTAGCCAGATCCATAAAGAAACAATCGCTTTGTATGTCCGACAGACGCTTCGTCTGCATTTACAATAGTTGTGGTATTATATCAGTAGCGATACTAAATTTTTACAAGATACATTCGATGACTTTTGTCATTGTTGCGATAGCAAATGAGCTACTGATTAGGGTTGACCATCAGACTAGAACAAACAAATACTATATTATGTAGCTTACTTTAATCTTACATAATTATTTTTTCTATATGGCGTCATTGTATGATCAAATATGCATTCTCTTCTCAAACCAATGTGCGGCCTCGTCGCACGTGTTTCTTAAGGCATAGAGCCACCAAGCAGCGTTCCTAGTAGCGCAAAATCCGCATCCGATAATGTCAAGAACAATTATCTATGCCGAATTTTTGCGTACCCGCGCAGGCGTGATATTCGATTACGAGTGCTATATGTGTAACGAGGTCAAACAACGTCTTGCACGAAGGAGGCAAGTAGGAAGAAACTAGATGTTTCAGTGAGCAATTATTCAATATACCCGCTCTCAGGAGATCATAGTTTGCAAGAGTGTAGCAAATCTTTACTTGAAGCCGCACTTTTATCATTTAGGCTGTCTTGCCCTTACACTTGTACGATAGATGCCATATCGGTATTTGTACCGGCTCGCATACTGAGGATTTTTTTTTGATAAATGCTTCCATAAATATCAAATTATATATGTGCTATAGCAGAAAAAATCAGGACTAAAAACACAATATTGCACTAAAATACATCAGTCTTAAAATATTATTTGTTGAGCACGGTGATCACATAGTGACCGGGTTTATTGAAGGATCGTTTACTAGAAAATTGTATACTATCCCGCACGTCTTTTCTGAGCAAGGTGGTGGATAATTCTGTCACATTCAATTGGCCTTTGCAGCCGATTTTGCGCTCACGCGGTCCTAAACTTCTGCAAAGTTTTGAGATATATCGGATCTGTCGGAAGATTTGCAATCCTTGATGTCAGGAAATTCAAAAGTGAAGCAAAATGACTTCCTCTGGCTCTTCTTGATCGCTTAGGCTACCGGCACTTTCCGAAGGCCATTTCCAACTTGGTTTGGAGTCAGCGAGCGCTTGAGCCCAATTGACGTTATTTTGGCTACACATTAAGAAATGACAGGACCCGCGCTTAAAACTCACGCTTTCAGCATATGACTTGGCATTATACCGAATCAAGACTGTCGTCTTTGGCAACTTAAATGAGCAAGTTGTACTTAAATGGCTACGGACGCAAAAGACTTCGCCCAATTCGGATCGTAGCACCCTGAAATAGCTGTTTCAGAACTGATTCTCCTATTGAACCGTGGCAACAAAAACAAGGTCTTACCGCCCATGTCTTCTGGTTTCTAACGTCGCAGGATTGACCAGTTTTTCTTGCGCTACTAAAGGCACGCGGAATGTAGCATTTAAAGAGTTCTCACGGCATGTGAATCAATTGAGCATATTTCAGTTTGCGTTAGTCGACCCAATTTTTTTAGCTTAATGAGGTCCCTTCTTCCGCTTCAAATTTGTTACTTCGAATTTGAATAAATTTCTCATGGTTAGGCAACTTACGTCGGTACCTGGCGGTTCGCGAGTCATATAGCCCCTCGCCCACTTCAAGAGTGCCTTCGGTCACTAATCAATAAATGTTTCGAAGACGCTGTCTCTGACCTTACCCTATCTCTCTTGGACCTTAATATTGGCGATGGCAGCGACAAGAGCATTTTGGGTCGGGACTTGGCCCCGGAAACCCTTGAAGATTTCCGTTTCGATCAGTAAAACCATGCGCCTTGCCGTTGTGTCTGATGACCTTTGATGCGAATCTCCAGATCATGTGATTATTACGGTGGCGCTGTCACTAAGCTGAGGCTTCGCAGCTGCTTTTGCGGATACAGAGCCCTACCAGCATTCTTTGCCATGTGCATCATTGAAGATAGAGGTGTTGCGGACCACTAAGCGAGGTCGAACAATCAAAGCGCCCTCCTCGCCACGATAGACTAGAACATTTTTTCAGAGTTTTCAATGTCCGAGCGGCGCTCCGACAGGCAACCTTTTAAATGCCTACCACTCAGAAATTTGACACAACTATAGGCACAGAGGCCAATTCTATTATCGTTGATTACCGACCCTGTGGCTCGAGCGGTTAGCCGTTCAACCCAGGACCGGGAGGTACCTGGTTCGATACCCATAGGATTCGAATTAAGGCAGCCGGAGATAGGTCACTAAAGTGGACGAGCCATCACACCCGAGTGTGTGACTGCCCTACCAACTCGCGCCCGTTTGGGTTAAGGGTTGGGTGGGGGACGCCCCACTGACCGAAAAAGCCCCATAGTGTAATGAGAGGTACGGAACCCGGTCCCAATATGGGTCGGATTGCTACCAACATCCCGCGATAGTGACAGCTCAGTCCTAGCGCGGGGGTTCCGGTAGCTTAAATCATCGTTGATGAATTTGCCGTAACTTGCTTTGTCTCGATCCTTATCATCAAACGGATTGTTTTGTATAACACCGCTTCATGGAGCGGTTGATAAATTATACCCATTTACTATTGGATGTAATCGTGGGGAATAGTGCATAGGTGTTGGTTTGTTGGTAGAAACCGAAGTGAAAATATTTAGGTCCTTAGGTCGCTACCCTACATCTAAGCCTATCCGTCTAGATCATTCCAGAAGCTTCTACAAGCAACCTTATATAAATAGACCAATTTACGAATACCATTATGTCCGTAGTCAATATCCGTAACCATAATAGTAATTGTAAACATTACCGTAATAGTTGTGACGGCAACCACGCACATTCAGCGGTGTATCCCAACACTCCCACTCATCGCTAATGTTGAATTCGCTTTGATTCTTGCTTCTTCATACCTCTCCTTTCGCGTAGAAACTTGAGCGTCTTAGTCCCGAGAGCATTGGTAAGCATGTCCGCGAGCTGATGCTTTGTGTCGACGTAGTCGATTTGGATCGTTCTGTTTTCAACGTTTTCTCGCTCAAAGTGATGCTTGATGTCGACATGCTTACTTCTGGCATGATATCCCGCGTTCTGGGCCAGTGTTATTGCCCCTGGTTGTCCTCCCAGACTTGCGTTGCATGATTCTGGTCTTTGCCCATGTCCTTCAACATCGCGCGCGTCTACAAAACTTCCTGGGTGCACAAGCTTAGTGCCATATACTCGGTTTCTGCTGCACTCAGTGCCACGATTCTCTGAAATCTCGACTTGAACACCACCGGTCCATTCCTGATTTTAACCATCACACCAGATATAGATCGCCTGTCGTCGATGTTGCTTCCCCAATCTGCGTCCGCGAATGCTTCAACCATAATGTTTCTGGTCCCCCTTTATATACAACTCCATGCAGGCGCATTCAAGTATCTTAGCACACGAATCGCGGTCCGCCAATGCTGTATTCCAGGATTCTCAAGAAATCTTGATAGCTGCGTGACTACGTAGGCAATGTCCGGTCTCGTACATGTTATTATGTGCATGAGACAGCCAATGAGAGAGCGATATGGCTTTGATTGCATTTCAGTAGCTTCTGCATCT
The DNA here is from genome assembly GCA_003676415.1 of Plasmopara muralis. Lineage (NCBI taxonomy): Eukaryota > Oomycota > Peronosporomycetes > Peronosporales > Peronosporaceae > Plasmopara > Plasmopara muralis. The sequence goes on along the minus strand of RCHQ01000211.1, from coordinate 44,069 downwards.
GTTCCTGGCGATTGCCCTTTGGAAAGCTTAAGATTGGAGGCACATGGGTTATCGGTCATCTTGGCGTTCTGCTGACCAAATCGTTGCGTAACATCGTCAATATAACGTTTTTGCTTGATCATAAGCGTTCCGGCCTTCTTGTCGTGATCAATCTCCATTCCCAAGATAAACTTTGCGTCACCAAGCTCCTTCATTCTGAAAGCACTTTTGAGGGCATCGTTGACTTCACGGATCTCTGCGCGGGTCTTGGCTGCAATTATCATATTGTCTACATAGAGGCAAACGTAAACATGCCCGCTCTTAGAGAGCTTTATATACACGCAATGATCCGCGCCACAAATCTTAAAACATCTAGGACGAAGTCGCCATGAATCGTTCTATTCCAGGCGCTTGCTGCCTGTCTTAACCCTTCGATGGCCTTATTCAGCAAACAAACATGATCTCCAGTAGTCTCAACTCGATATGGTGTCTCCATATAGACTCGGTCACTCAGCTCACTATTCAGAAACGAAATGTCTGAATCCACCTGTTCCATTTCATGTCCGTCTGCGACGCATACAACCAAGACAATCCGAATCGAATTCATGTTCGCTACGGGGGAGTACGTTACAAAAAAACCCACAGCGTTTTTTTGTTTAAACCCCTTTGCGACAAGCCATGCCTCGTAGCGAATGACGCGGCCGTTCTTATCACGCTTCTTAGCGAAAATTCATCGACATCCAATCGGACGAGAAGCTCCGCGCGGCACAGTAGACCAAGTGCCGTTCTGCTCATGTGATAATAATTCAGCCTTCATTGCTGCTCGCCATGCCATAGCTTCTGCAGTTGCAACTGCTTCAGCCTATGTATTCGGAATGTCAGAAGCTCCGTCGATTTTTGCCGCATACGCCAACACTTCTTGAAGATGGATTACTTAGGCAAGTAATCCATCTTCGTCAATTCTTGGGCATTTCGGAGACGGTGATCCTTCATTATCTTCCGATTTTCGTTTATCATCCAGCTCCAAGCGGTCTTCCAGCAATAAAGTTGGCTCACGAGAACGCCTTGACCTCTCTGTGCCCGGACGAAACACCAAACGGTTCTCCTTAATTCTTCGTGGGGGGGTGATATTTTGCCAGCTCTTGCCCAGTTGCTATTTAATCTTCGAGTGCTAGTTGTCGCTCCAGATTAATATTGCGCTCTGATTCGACCTCATCCATCTCAATATCCTGCGTTGACTCCTCGACACTGTTCATGAGTTCGTCTATCACCGGCCGTCGCTCAGCAGAAAAATGGGTCGCTTCTTCATTCATTTCCTTGAAAACAAGGGTGACTGATTCTTTTTCCGAACACGGTGTGTCGTATATACCCTTAACCTCACGCTCATCAAGCTGAGTAGATCGTGTTATCTTGAATCTTGATGATTCCAAATCATAAACACGATACCCCTTCGCGTTTTGAGCATATCCAAGAAGCATACATTTATAGCTCTTAGAGTCGAGCTTCGTTCTCTTAGTGCTGTCAATGTGAGCATATCCTTGAGACCCAAACACACGCAGGTGTTCCAATCGTGGTTTCTCCTTAAAACTTACTTCGAACGGCGTCATGTTCGATCGTTCGGTGTTCACAGACCTATTGATCAAATAGACAGCAGTGCTTACAGCTTCCACCCACCAAATCATTGACATGTCCTTGTAATGAAGCATGCTTCTTGCCTTCTCCAGGATAGTGCGATATCCGTTTCGCTACATCGTTTTGTTGAGGACTGTAAGGTACAGTTAGCTGATGCATGATACCATCCCGAGAGCACATAGCTGTGACCTTCTTGTTCACGAATTACAATCCATTGTCAGAGCGAATGCATCTGATTAGCTCTCCCCATTGCTTTTCAAAAAAAATCTTATATTCGGCGAGCTTTGCGGCGACTTCACTCTTACTCCTCAAGAAGTAAGCAACCACGAGACGTGAAAAATCATCCACAAATGTTAGCACATATTTGGCTCCTCCTTTCGATGTCGTTTGCATGGATCCCAACACACCCGTATGAACTAACTCCAAAACACGCGATGTCTTGGATATTGATTGTGAAGGGAACGACGATACCTTCTGCTTACCTTTCATACATCCACTCCATATAGTCTTAATGCCACGGCGTAAAGCTGGCATACCAGGCGTGACATGCTGAGTTTTGACCATAACGCTCTCGCTTGTGTGCCCCATGCGCGCGTGCTACAGCTCCCACTGGTTGTCAGCACCGGCGTACTCCACAAAGCGCACTTCTTCAAGCTTGCAATCAAGAACGAAAGATTTGCCGATCATTTTGCCCCGATCTAAAGCCTTATTCTTGCCCCAGATTACACACGAAAATTGCTAAAATCCACACGTAGATCACGTTCTGCAAGTTTTTCACCAATAGCGGCCGTCTATCGAGTCTTGGAATGTACATAACATCTACCGTCCTGTTGTGCTTACCGTCCATCCCACTCAGCTTAACAGTTCCCTTACCAAGAACACGCGATTTCTTGCCGTCTGCAATGGTCACATTGATGCCCAAGATCGTATCATCAAAATTATATAGGTCTTCACGGTACGGTGTCATATGCGATGTCGCACCGCTATCGATCAGCCATTCACCAGACCGATTTTCGCCAACAGCTAGTACAGTGTCTTCATCAACGCCATTGCTTTCGCCTGGGCAGTTTCGCTTCATGTGTCCAACTTGATTACACTTAAAGCCCTTTCCCGTGAATCTACCTTTACTCTTCCTTGGACCGTAATCTTTTCGTCCAGAGCCACGATTGCTTTTAGGCCGCCCACCTCTTCCGTGAACAGGAAACGCTTTCTCCGTCGTCTCTTTCTTTTGCAACCGCTTATGCTCCTTCAACAGCTTCTCCTTGATCTCGATCAGCGTGATGTCCTTGGCGTCTTGTACAACCGACACGATCTGCTCATAATCTGTCGGGAGGCTGTTAAGCAGTACCACTAGCTGTCGCGATTCAACAACCGGCTCTCCAAGTGACTGGGGTCCGACAACAAGTTCGTCAAACGCATCCAGATGCGTGGACATCGTCGAGCCACTCTCCATTTGAACTCATGCAGGCGACGCGTCATCTCGACACGATTGTGAAGCGGATTACGATTGTAGAACCCTTGAGGAATGCTCCAAGCGTGCATAGCCGTCGATGCAGACTGAATCTTGGTCTGGTGCTGTAGCTCGATACCCTGGGCAATGATCCCCAGTGCCTTGGCGTCGCTAAACAGCCAAGTTTTGGTCATCTCCTCTTCCCTCTTGACGATTTGAACGCGCGCCAACAATTCCTTTCGCGCCAGCTTCATGCGCATGTTAAACTCCCAGTGGAAGTAGTTTTCACTGCCTAAGAGGACCTCGGTTCGCTTGGACGTCATGGCTGTGAGGGTGAAGCGTGCTGGGTAGATTTCTTGGTGCGGCTGTTAACCTGTTGGTTGGTAAAAACCGATGTGAAAATATTTAGGTCCTTAGTTTGCTACCCTATATCTAAGCCTATCCGTCTTGATCATTCCAATAGCTTCTACAAGCAATCTTTAATATATAGACCAATTAACGAATACCATTGTGTCCGTAATCAATATTCGTAACCATAATAGTAATTGGAAACGTTGCCGTAATAATTGTGACGTCATCCACGCACATTCAGCGGTGTATCCAATAGGGCCGTTGGCTGTACTGAAGTATTTTAAGGATTTAAAAGTGGATGAATTCTCTGCCTTAATTGCCGCATAAAACTCAGTGCATACAATGAATATTGGATTGGACTAACGAGATAGTGTAGAAGAAACAAACCGCAATCTTTTTCGTCTTCGATCCTCTAGAGATCAAGGCAGTGAGCGATGACTAATCGGAGCATGCGATATTTTATTTATGCCTGGGGTTCAACCCCGTCAAATATAGATTGTAGTCCAAAGTCTGATTTATTACAATCAGCATATCTAACAGCTTATATGCTTTATGGTGGCGATTTAGTAGGGGCAGCCAATTGGTATTACGTGCTTGCAATATGTGTAGTCGGTAACTTCAATTGAAATTTTTTTTTTATTCAACAGGTAATCACAGCATTGCTGGCTTCATGTAAATGTCCTCTCCCGCCTTCTTCGAAGTGCAATTCCAATGCACTAAATTGGTATCGTGCTTTGCGCGAATATCATCTATTTGGAATTCTTCTTGCCCTTGTAGACCTGCTTGCCGTGATCCCACGGAACGTAATTGTGCTTCCACATATGCTTAATCTGGCGTTTCATGGTAAGTGTGAATAGCACAATAAAGTAGACAAGCAGTATGGGCCAGAATACTGGTATGTCGAATGCGCTGCTAAGGGTCATAAGCAGTGACACGACAGTGGCCTTAAACGTCGAGTACCAGAATTGGAACTCAGGCACTCGGCGCGTAAAAGGACGAAACTCCTCGCTTTGCTTGTGCGGTAGAAGTGGGCCGTCATTTTCCGCGTCCATTTGAGGCGACAAGAACCCAATGAACAAGTTCAATTGGTAAATGCCGAGACCGTAGGTCACAATGTGAAAAGCATTGAGGTAAAATACACGCACAAGGTAAAGCAGTAGAAGACTAAGTGCCAAACCCCAGCGACCGTAAACGTATATCGTACTCTTATCCAGTAGATACTGCCATTTCCTGAAATCAAGCGCGCAAATAATAGTGATTAGCTATAGGTAAGCTTAGAATTGCGCGGAAGTCTACGAGAACGGTGATTGTGTCCCTTTATCAAATTTACCTCTTAATGGAGATGCTCACGCGCGCAATGAATGGCGGTTCAGTGAGAATACGCGAATCCCCTCCCTGCATAGTTGTCGACGAGCAACTAAAACTTACGTATTTCATACAAAAAAAACTAATATGTGCACTACATAAATTACGGTGTCTATTATTTCCCTGTTGCGTGCTTCATGTCGAAGCGACAAATGGACGACTGAAGGCTTTTAAGGATGTTCTGAACGCTCACCATGGCGTCCCGCACTACCAATAGGCTCTGCATAATTAGCGTCAGCTTCTGTACAGCTTTCATTTAAATCAGACAATTTAGCCAACAAACCTCTTTTTCACATAATGTACTAGCCGTATTCTTCGTTTCTTGGAGCTTGGAGACAGAGGATGCAAATTCAAGTTGAAGGTGCAAACCTTCCGTCTTTATCATCCCGATAGAGTAAGCCTGTTCATCATAACAGAAATTAGTGGTAGCAAAATTGTCGTTAGATATATCTATACGACCTTGTCCAGCAGCTGCCAATATTGCTGAAACCGCTCACTCGTCTCCACTACAGAATTGTAGTCGGATTCGTCGAGAATAATTGACCGACCATGGTAACTCACTAATTCCTCACATATTTGTACAACTGAAGACGGGAAACAAGACATATCGAGCAAAAATGCGTTCTTCACTCTATCCAAAACAAGTGCCGAACGCACGCGTGCACGTTTGACCTCGACGCCAGAGCTTATCGACTTGATAGGCTGTGGCATATTGAATTCCCGCTTTCTCACAACCGGCTCTGCTTGATTGATACTCGATTCGTTCTTAGATGACAAAGCGTTAGCTCCAATTCTTGCTGTTCCGCATGCAGCCTTGATTGTATCAGGGCAAAAGTTCAAAGCTACATCGCTCTTGCCATTTTCTCCAACGACCGACTCACTTCTGATTTGCTCGCCTGTACTTGCTGCGTCAGGGCTACCAACCCTATTTGATATTGCTGTCACCATTTCATTTGCACTCTGGCTGTGGTCAATCGCGGATCCGTCGCAGTTTGAATCTGATGGGGAATGCTCTTGAGACTTAGCATCACGAGCGGCAGCATATGTATTTTTACTATCAGTAAGCAGTACAACCTCCCTTTCGCTGTCACGCTCTCTAATATCTTTGACAAGTAAAAGAAACGTTGGCGACTCATCTCCAAAGACCTTACTTATCTCTTCAATTTGCTCTTTGGCTTCACCGACTTGCTTCTTTGTCAATGCCGAAGGGAGCTGTAATCTCATTGTCCTAAATCAAAACGAACACTCGGTTCAAGCATTCGCCTATCAGACAATACCAGCTTACCATTTGTGCTTGTTTTCTTTGAGCATTCCCGCAGAAGTCTTTGATAATAACTTTTTCGACAGCCTCGTCAGCCGCTGTTTTTTTATTGGCTTCTCCAGCTCCGGACAAATCAACTTCGAAGCACGAGACTTTGATTCAAGTACGAATTTGGCGTGCTTGTCTTTAATACGATCTTTCTCCGTCTCGTCCAAAAGACGTTGCACCAGCAGCTTTTGATAAATTGCACCAGTTTTAAAGATACTATAGCCGCCTTCAGCCTTTGTATCAACTTGCTTAAATGCGCAGGCGTGATTGATACTTGGATCCTCGACAAATGACATTAGCTCGTACTGCTCTACCGTCTCAACCAAATCACCTTCGCGAGCCGTATTAATCGTCATCACACTAGTTTTGCCGTTGCTACCACTTGGTAGAGCCGCTTCGTCACCAGCCGCAACATTCAGCTTAAGATTGGTTTCCTCTGGTCTCTGGCGAAGCTTCTGCAGAAGTTCAGGCGTGAGTCGCACGCGAGCTGCCCATACAGGAGGGATCACTTCGCTGTCGTGCAGCGCATACTACACGGAGAAACAGAAAAAAAGCTCAGTTGGTTGGACACGCAAAAAATACCCAGCGCTACCTCCTTATAATTAGGTTCCATGGCTTTTTGCTGTATAGGTGGCTTCTATGGATACATCTTTTATATAAAAGTATTGTATAATTGTGAAATGCTTCTAATCGCTGATACAATTTTGTGTCCCTGACAGAATTGTGAATATACGATGGCTCCAGTCGCGGCGTCTTTTGGACATGCACTAGGGTATCAGCGGGCGATATTACTGCCTTTGCAGCAGTGTGGTCCGCACATATACGGCTGCCGCGTTTTATCCAATTTGATTACTGCCATAAGGCCTTGCGACTGGTGCTTGAAGTCTCGACTCTGTCGCACAATGAGCGCAGCTCCGCTCATCAAGATTAAGCAGCAAAAGTGGCAGCGCAAGCTGGAGTTGGCCTCAGCTTCTTATTCGCTGGAGAGGGACATGAGAAAATTTGTGCGAACGTTAGCGATCACTGCATATAATATATTAACCCTTACGATTGTAAGTGCGGCACTTACAGGCCACGCACCAAGTACTTAATGTGCCAAACGTAATCACAGCAGCACGGATTCTGGCCACACCCTATCTGGCATACCTGGTTATCGAAGGAAAATACGCCTCTGCCTTAGGGTGTATGTTAGCAATTTACCTCACTTTGTTCGTAAGCATCATCCTTTTTAATATTTTATTGTGCAGTGTTGGCAGCAACAGGTGTGTCCGATTGGCTGGATGGTTTTATCGCAAGGAAGTTTCATCAGGAGTCGATATTTGGCTCATTTCTGGATCCTTTTGCAGATAAACTTTTGGTGGGTACCTTGTCGCTTAGTATGATGTGGACAGGGCTACTACCGTTTTCCTTAGCTGCGCTGATTCTGGGTCGAGATTTCATGCTGATCAGCGGTACATTATACCATCGACTTAGAACCAAGAAGAAGTCGTCTGGATTTTTCAACACCTCGGACAATGTAGCCTTTCAAATAAAACCGTCGATGCTGAGCAAGGTGAACACGGCGCTTCAGCTATCAGTCTTCGGACTTGCACTGACCAACGCGGCCTGGCAACTTCCTCCAGATCCGGTACTCGATCTGTTTTTGTAAGTCGCACGGTTTTTATTGTTTTGCCTTATAGTCTGCTGCAATAATCCTTGAGCTCATGTCAATAATGTTGTAGTGGTGCTGTCGGAACGACTACCTTTCTATCTGGATCAGAGTATCTGTACGGCTATATGACGATGACTGGAGCGTTCAAGCCTATTTCAAAAGTTGTCCTTTTTAAAGTAGTAAAACGCACGAAGGCAGTTGTCAAGCGGACCAAAAGAAGTGAATAAGTTTTCTCTTCACAGAACAGACCAGTGCACAAATGAGCGATTAAACGATAGACTTAAGCGTTCTTTCGAGCAGTGATTGTAAGCTTCCAAGAATCTGTGGAATACCTTAGGGAACAGGAGCTGACGATTGCAAGTTTTTAGGATTGGACACTCCCTTGATATGGCATTATTGTAGTGAATGCCATATGGGTCAATACTAGTGGTCCATTTATTTTTAATCGAATTCAAATTTGCGCATTCAAAATGCATTTAAAATGCACCTAAAAATATGCCTTATTTTTAATTTTTAATCTAGCCAGACCCTAAGTACCTGTGGGCATCGGTCACGGACCACTCCAAGCGTCAGTCCACGACCCGTCGAATTTTTCCACCGTTCTTCGAGCATTGCTTACATTACTGGCGCCGGACGCCAACAGTCTTCCGTTATAAAGGATTTCAACAACTGGCACCAATTGGGACGCAGAATGTGCGCAATCGCAATGCAAACATTACGATAAACGGTTCGCTTGGAGTTCGCAAGCTCTGCAACACCACGCCAGCAATGACCAATGTCCTGAGGTCCCGAAAGTCATAGGGCAGCTGCTTCCGGGAAAAATACTTGACGAACACACGATCGACGACGACGAGTCCGATGATTCTGCGCTCCGGCTGCTGCCCGCCAACTGCTACGGTTTCTTCCCCTAGTACGTACCCTTCTTCGACTCCTCGCTGGTGCGACTTCATGTCTGCAAGTGAAATTAGGAAGGGGCATGAGCTTCTCGCATTGGCGATGCACCGCACTGCCACGTATTTCACAATGTTTGGAAGGTTGAAACACATTCTCCCGACATACGAGTTTCCTTCGCCGGAGGTCGTCGGCGGTGCTTTGCTTATCAATGAGTACACACGCGTGCAGGTGAATATAATGCGACAAATCAGCAAGTTTAGGGTGATGTGCATGACGCTGGACGGAGCAACGAAGAAGGTGGGCAGGAAGGTCCTTTACTAGATGGTTTGCGGGCCCAAGGCCTTCTTTTTGCGCCGCTTTTCCATGAAATTAAGTCTCGAAACGGCCGTCAATCTGCTCGCAAAGGTCTTGTCTGGAAAGAGGGCTCTTCGTGTGTCGATTGGGCTTGCTTCGAACGGCCTCAATGAAAAGAGGACGACTGATTCAAGGTGTTGTACGACCCCAAACTTAGGAGCCGATGTAGTCTCTTTTCACCGATCCACCTAGTGCCTGCGTCAACTGGCGCTTAGATCAAACAAGTTCGCGTTTGCTTTCGGGTGTGCGTCGCATGGGGGACACAATCTGTACATAAACTGGCTAAAGTTTTTGATCATAAAAAAACACGTCTTCATCGTGAAGAAGATCAACGCGGTACACCTGCTCTCCTCCATGTTCGACCACGTTGTTGCGGAGAAGCGTGGCCGTCCGTACAGCCTGATCCTGTTCACGAAATCGCATTAATGTACATCTCGAGAATGCTGAAACAAAATCTATTTTTGAAGTCCACGCTCCTTGCCATGCCTTACATGCTCGACAATGAGGACAGGTACGAGGACGTGTTGATGAAAGACGAATTTTGTCAATCAATCATCGACAATGACCATTGAAAGAGAATCTCAGCGCTACATGAACTTCTGAAGCCGCTGTGCCGCGCCATCACACATTGGGAAGGCGATGAGGCAGCCTTCTCCGAAGGCTTTGCGTGGTTTTTCCACATTGCACACATGATACGGATCATCGACGACAATGTACTTGCGCGTCTGGAGGTAGACCGGATGAAATTGCTCGGACGTGTTCACTATCAGCTGGGCACGATCTATACATCCGCTCACGCCCTGGGCTTTGCCATTGATCCGTTCTATCACGACATGCGCGTCAGGATGACTGAAGTACATCTTTATAAGTTCGTCGGGATGGAACAGGGTCATTTGTTCCGATAGTATCGCAAAGCATTGGCGCGCATTGCGATGGACGACCTAAAAGTGCTCGATACCCTACTCAAGGAGTTCGCATATTATCTATCATCATCGATTGAGCGCACACCAGTGTATAGGGCGCGCAAGTTAAAGCCGTCGTTGATTTGAGCGAAAAAACGGACGACAAAGATTTACAGCATCTCGCCAGATTCCTCATCTAAGTACACGGCAACCCAGTTGGTGCGAGCGGAGCCCTCGCAAACGAAACAACGTGTCCGTCTCGGTGCCGGCAAATGTAAGCGGCAGGTCGCCATAGCATTTAACTCGACGCAGCTGCAGAGATCGCTGGCGAAGAAGCGAACCGACCCCTACACGCAAATTTTGGCGGTGACTGGGAAGGATGAGGAGGAACGACGTCTTCTGGCAAAGAGAACGATGGGGATGATATTGTTGAGGAAGAAGATTTTCGCCATAAACAAAATGGCGCTGACATACTCGATCAGTACCTGGGAAAGGAAGATGAGGAGTATTTTGACGAAGTGATGATGGAAACGGGGCAACACACCAGCAACACTCACTACTATAGGACACACAGAATACAATGATAAACAGTTTACCGCGTGTTTTGTCGAATGACGACGCTTTTTGGATATAGAATAAGTTTAACGTTTTTAAAATAAATTAAAACGTTTAGAATGCCGCTTCAAATTCCAAATGAATTAAAAAAGAACACTAGTCAATACGCAGACATTTGCAGTGCCGCATACCACTACCACTGCAATGAAAATGCAGTTCGTTCGATCAACAATTTGGCACCACTAAGACTATTGGCAACATATTTTTTAAGTACCTTGATGACTAGGAAATCTTGACCTCCCGCGCTTCTTGACCTGCTCTTTCGTTCTAAAAGCTCGAGCTTTCGATTTTGCCGCAGGGATTTTAGCATATGCAACATATCTATGCAGTTGCCGTGACTGATGTCATTGTTACGGCCTTATGAAAGCTGGAGTCTGAAGCAGCCCTGGCGTCACAAGGAATGAGCTCTTAAGAGATTGCGAATTTGACTTTGAATGTCTGTTCAGTGAACCTCTATCAGAAACCAAATAACATCACTGTCAGTGTCTTATGTCCGTTGGTGGACACGCGGTAAGAACGCGATAAGAATATCGTACCTTTATGATCTATATAGTCACCCCAACACTTTTGCCGATCGTAGGTGGAAGTGAAATGCAAATAAGGAAAGGGCGTAAAATGATGGAGCCTCTTCTTACTACTGGTGCAGCTCTTTTTCATGTAATTAGCATTTCGAAAAGGTAACTTGATATTTTGCGTGACCCTGTCACATCTCTTAAGGCTTTGGTCATTCCAGTGCCTAAGTTTGAATATCTGATCCCTATTCCAAGCTACAATCAGGCTACAATCACATAAGTACCTCTGTCGAATGCGCAGATCACAAAACTTGTTGGGTTGTATGGGCCTAGGGAGGCGCCTGCATTTGTATTGCTGAAACATTTCACAGCGCTTGAGCTTTACGAGCAAGGTCAATGCTCTAGGGCTCAGATAGCACAGACTATGGTAGCCCTGACTGTACTGCATACTGCGGGTTCACAGAAAAAAATTCTCCATCTAACAAATACAAAATCTTTCCTTTTAGGCCAATAAGGTGCTAAAGCACAGAAAAATTACATTCGCGTCGCTTTCTTGCCTCAAAGGCCCGGCTGAAATCTGGACCACCTAATTGCTTATATATGTGTAGTTGATAAAGTAGCAAGAAACATTTGTGAGCATTATTTTTATGGAAGCCGCTAGCCAGCCCCCCCCCTTTCGTCAACCAGCTCTCCCCTCCTTAATGCAGTACTCCTAAGCTACAATAATAATCTGGGATTGGCTGGAGCAAACACCATTAAATTAAAATGTTTTGTAGGATATAGAACGTTTGCAAGGGCAAAAGACTTTACAAACTTTTACCTAATTATCATTGTTCCATTTCTTCAACTAAAAGTCAACTAGAATCCGTCGTTGATACTACTTACGTGTCGTTGGAAGAGGCTCGTTTGGCAGTAACCCTTCAATCGCAGGATGAGGATTTCACATTTACGTGCAAAAGAACAAGGAGAGTTGGACACCGATCAGACGGTAAAATCGAAGCTATATATCTTAAGTGCTTGTGTGCGAAGATTCTTACTTCCAGACCGCAGCAGGAGCGTGAACGCGTACGTGGATGCCGCGCAACAGCCTCTCAGTCTGCTACGATAATTCGCAAAATGCGAGGGAAAGGAAATTTGGTTCACTGGGTTGTTAAGACCAACCAACATGAACATAATCATGAGCCTTTCGTGGATGCTGTTATGCAACCGCAAAGCCGGGTCCTTGAATTTGTTGAGCGACAACAAATTTGTATCGATCGGGGCTGGCTCCTATGCGCCAATCTTAATATTGTGAACCTGCTTCTTGGAACAATGATCTTCTGCCGCAATTGTTATCAATTCACCAGCTTCCGTACGTGCAAATCTGCAAGTTGTTTTGTCCTTGTAAATGTTCTGTATCCTAGAGAAAATTTTAATCTGCTCCAGCCAATCATATATCATTTTTATACCTCCTTGAGAAGAGGGGCTGGTTAGCGATTTCCTATTGATTTTTCGTAAAATTGAGCTCCTCCAGCGCTCGCGCTTTATTGCCTGCAAGCAAGGCGGGTGCGAAGCGGATGATGTATGAGAGTTGATGGCCTCACCATGTAGGGTGCCCCTCCCTGATTAAGTAAAGGTGACTTTATCAAAGGCTTCATGGCAGGCTCATATCAATGAAATAGGCCATTTAAATCGCCCATTAAGGAGATTACAAGCTTGCTGCTTTCAAATACAGTAAAAAAGCAGTATTTAGTGTATAGAAAGTGATTGTGGTCCCGCTGACACATATCCACACTCGACTTCAGGCTTTGTTGCTAGCAATGTAATATACACCTCTATGGTTCTTGTAAGCAAGTCCAAATCATCCGCACTAGCCCCGAAGGTAGCCGACGAAGTAGACCTTTGTCTCACCTAAAAGGCTACGAGAGGTTTGCTGGTAAATCTACAATTTCAAATCCAAATTTTAGTCGACCGCCTAAGCCCCTATGACGGATGTTCGGCATATACACGACTACTACCTTTGCTCCTAAGTGCTCGAAGGCTCTTGAAAGGAAACTGAAAGTGGCAGACTATTCAGTGCACTTGATATCGTCAAGGGTCAGGAAAATTTATTTTCCGCTTTGGCAGACATCGGTGCGTCCAATCATTTTGCATACCCGCAAACAGTTGTGGTCAAGCAATGTGAAAGGATTGCTAAGAGAAAGCAACAAAAATTACTTTTTTGAGTAGCTAATGGAAAGATTTAACACACCCTTTAAGCTTAACAGACCTGGCGGTAGCATTTGAAATAAGGGATAGCCACTCTTTGATTGTGTCATGGGAAAGTGTGACCTAGATCGTGGCACACCGTGGCTAAGTTTGAGCTCTGAATTGGCTGACAGCAAGGCCATACGCGTAATCCCGCGCATCATTCTCCGCCCTGTTGTGTATATGACCCCTTTGACCAAAAGCCTGCGCAAGCTAGCTCCTTAAAGCAATATGAGAGGTATTGAAGGTGCTGATTGCTAAGAAAAACCATTACAACATCAAGAAACGTATCTTGATGTAGATCAATATTTGTTTCGACTATCGGCTACCCCAAGCCGTTTAAGGATGACGTTAGAAGTAAGAAGCGCATTGGTGGTATAGCATCACCAACCGCGAGCTGTAAAGCACCGTCACTGGGTAACATAGGTCCATAAGACGCGGTGGGTAATACAGGTCTTCAAGTGGACATCTAAGTACCGACGAGAGCGGAAAACATAGCCCCGCTAGAAAAGGATGGGAATGTGATACAATTTTGATCCGTAGATGCCAAAAATAGCTTTATACTTAGTAAAGAGCCTCATCTACAGCAACAATTGACAATTCAATGGTACCCCACGACAGGTGCGCTCCGATTATAGGCACGTTCATATAACCTTATTAATCGATATTAATAAGACCCTTGTTGAAGGGAAAGGCAAGAAAACCTCAGATGTGGTATTTCTAGCGACAAATCTCGCTTGAGAACATGAATACATCCCCCGTGATTATCAAAGATGTCTTAAAATCGTATCTATTGGCAGCATAACTTGTGCTTTGACTAAAATTTCTGAAGAGCGGTATATCCTTCGGTAAAGGTTTATGCAGGCAGAGTATGCAGCACGCGACTGAAATGCAGCAGAATGGTCCACCAAAACGTATCTACTTACCTACGATGTGCATATATACATTGGACACAAACCCGTCATATAATTGACATTAATGAAGGGTTTAAGGCTGGTTTAATTAAGCAATGACCACTGCCACGACAGCGGTGTGAGCTCACTGATGGCCTATTTGCTGAAATGGCTGAGAACGCATAGTGTGGGAGTTAAAATCTCTGCACTTCTCACTGACTTTTTTTTGCTGAAAATCAAACGGAATGCCCCATCTACTTTCGGCTTATAAGTGGCGAATATTGCATACGCTGCCTGCACAAACCCAATCCTTGGATGGGTATGCTGCTATAGGCGTTAATGTCTATAGTGCACTGGATTTGGTAGATGGCTACTGTTAGCTTTAATTGTCCTTTAGTGGCTAAATTGCTTTGTAGCATGTTATGGAAGTAGTTGATGTTGGAAAAGGCTATCACGTTTTAACCGTCACAAAATTGTTTTGATGGTCAGGTGCTTCTGCCCATACATCCTTGGACGATATATCTGGCCTTAGTCGCTTATACGATGATAGTCAGCTTTGGAGGTCAGTTTCACCCTCCGCAAGGCAAACGTTTGAGATCTTGATGACTAATCATCGTAGGCAAACATTAAAAAAGTGCCTTTCATTTAAGGAAATCGAAGTCCTTGCCGTTTTATAAGCACCCATGGGACTCGTACAAATCCTGAAAAGTGAAGGTTGTTCCTGGTTGTCCTTCGCCATTTTGCTCACAGATGTTTTTTGGAAGCGGCTAGGCCTTGACAGCTTTGTGAAATGCTGGCTTCGAAACTCTTCTCATGTCTTAACTTATGTATTAAGAAAATATATTTTGGAGTACCGATAAGCAAACACCGTAGTTCTTTTGACATTATCAAAGCAAGCTATCAGCAGGCATTTTTGTAGGATTTTGATCGAGACAAGGTTTTAGCTTTATTTATAATGATTCCATTATTGCAACTAAATTGGAGCAATCGTGAGCGATCACTTTGTTCAAGTAAGAAATCATGCCATGAAGTACCTACTGAGTTTGTACTTTTAAGTACACCCTCTAACTTTTTAATGGTTTATCGCCTTTTGAGGCAAACAATTTAGTAGACAAGCAAGAAATACAGCCCGTCCCTTACGATATTCTGACTTTTGCATTAAATTCAAGTTCGGCAAACGCAATGTACTAGCCGGCGCACTTTTGCGCAGGTCAAGTTATATTCTAACTCAGCTCAAGTCTCTTTTGACGAGCGTATTCGTCAAACATACCTTGTAAACGATAATGGTTTAGTACGATTCTTCATCGCAATCTAAGATGCCAAAATCAAGTTTTTAATCTTTCGACGATTGTCTTAGTTGTACTGCTACAAAAAGACAAATATAAGGCTCCTTAAAGGTTAGGTTGGCAGATCCAGTCCAAGCTGTTATATTGAGCGACGAAAATAAAGTTAAAAATGAAAAGAATGGTGGCACCATCTGAACAAGTGGGCTGCCAAGCAACTAAGTCATGGGAGTGGGTCACATTACCAACTCCATGTCGACTATTTTACAAAGCTCTATAATCTTCGACTACGTCTTTGGATTGCCGAAGGTTGAAGGCAATTGAAGCATAGTGTTTGTGTGCAGATGAAGCATTTGGTTTTTATTTTAGTCAGTATATATATAAAGCAAACAGCAAGGTTGGTCATGGATACGATGTATATCATGCCTTTTTAAACACATTGGTGTCGGATAAAGACAACTAAGTTTTGGCAAATGTTTCGACTAGCAAGCGATCTTAGCTTTATACTTTCACAGAAAGGTGTCAGACAAAAAAAATCAGCCGTGTACACTTTGCAGTATGTGCACTAAAGCGTCATATCCATGAAGTAAAAGCTATTGATGGTTGACTTTCGATGCGCAATGCGATTTACGCACCCTTTTTCCTATGTTTTAATGCAATCAATTTTCTAACGGAAAATGAATGGACTTTGCAAGTCGGCTGACCATAATTAGCAGGGCAAGGTGTGGGTGTGCAATTGCGTTTGCCCAAGAAAAAATGAAATTTTTAATGAATATGTAAAAGAAAGGCAAACTTATTTATCATATGGGATAAAGATTTGTGGTATACTAAAATCGTAATGCTTAAAAGTGTAAGACTAATACTTCCGAACAATTAAATTATCGTTCTATTGGACCTTTCGCGGGCTTGAAATGCATTGTTTGGTGTGCAACATTGCCCTTCACAAATCGATGTCGACGAACTCGACATTTTCTGTAAGACTTCTATATAGGTGATTCTACCCTAAGGGCTCTCAACCTCGTATCTCTAAAGCGCCGTCTTTGCGCTCTATTTTGTTTTCAAGGCGAGAAAAAGTGGTCGTATAATGACTGGTAGGGGATGTCGTGTACATACGATATATGAGACCGAGAGCTCTGAGTCGCCGCCAAGTATGAAGCTCAGTACGTAGAGCACATTTTTTTAATGCAATTTAAACACCTTGTTCGCGTGGCTGTCGGATCAATTGTGAAGCTCATGGGTACATTGCCAGAGGTTTTCCTATACCTTTAAAAGGTTTCAAGGGTTCGAGGAAACCCTAAAACGTCACAGCCTGATCGCCACGAGAGCAGTCTCAAGTGTGTGCTTTCAGTAGCGCAAGTTTTTCTGATTTTCATAAAGAAGATGTAAGGCCTAAACAAAAGTTGCTTTTCCTGGTGCTAATGCAGACATCGCGTTCATGTGGAGTGGGTTGTGGAGTAAACGACCTTTCACAGGCATCAGCTGTACTGGCCCGCTCTATTATACTCGCGAAAGCCCTCGGACTGCCTTTAATATGCCTAAGGAATGGCCACTGTGATCTGAGATCGGAAGCATCCGTCGATTTGTATGTAATCCACAATTCTTCCATATACTAAATGTATTTCCATATTCGCGCTCGAAACTTACGTTCCCGGAGCGTGGCTTGGCATCATGCCGAATTAATGAGAACTTGAAGGTGGGTTGTCTTTGAATCGTCAAATAAGAAGCTGTACTCAAAGCTCACGGACGTAGCACAGCTAGTCCGATGTGTGTGTCTAGGCTTGTAGCAGTTCAATGCTTACCAGATAGCAGAAAATGTCATTCGATCGAACTATGGTTGTGACAAAGCTAATGGTGTGCCCTTGCCAAATGTCTTCTTGTGATGTCAGATAGCAGAAAGTGTATTATCTCTTCAAAGACGCGCACAGCCTTCAGTGAATTGCAACTTGCCAAGCTTCTATATAAACAGCATGCAAGGGGTGGACCCCGATATTCCACACGATGCGCAAGGCGGATAAGCGTACTGCTCGACGCCTCGACCTGTCTTTGGCACCCATTCAGAAGATTATCTTTCCCTTTTGGACTTGTTACTAACGAATTGGCCATCTCATTAAGCGAAAATATGCGTCGGTACCTAACGGTAAGCGAGTCACGTAATTGTTGCTTACTGGCGCTCCTGGTACGAGTTTAATGACAACATATAATGTGACTACGGACAGAACCTCCACAGTTCTGATGATGGAAGGTGTAGTAAAGCATACTCGAACAAAGCACAAATGATTTCTTCAGGACGAGCTGGACTTGGATATTCATGTGTCAGAGACTTTGACATTTTGGTCGATACAGCTTCTGGGGTCTACGACCTCGTTTGGTTGTGGTATTTCTTTGATGCCGACACCAACTCTTCAGCCTTTACCTCTTGAAAAATCTACGGTCGTGCCGCCTATGCAAGCTGTTTCCAAACTGAAGTCATTGCTTAAAACGATTAAGTCAACTGTACAATATGATTGCAGCCATGGAAGCATTTTCTGACGAAGACTAGTTCTTTTTATAGGTCTACATGCGTTCGCAACTTCGGTCACTTGACTTTCTCGAGAAATGTATCTAGGACTGCCGTCCTTGGCCCTTTAATCAATGACATCACCAACGAGGGCACCTCAGATCTGGTCTTGTACCTGTGACAGTGATACCATTCGCATGGCCTTTAAGTGCAACAATAAATTTAATATATGCGGGCGATGAGACTACGTCGACATCGTTGTCGCTAGCGTGAGAGCTCTGTGCAGCCCAAATAAGCTCAGACAAGTATTCAACGCAGCGCCCACAGTACCTATCGTCGTGTTGGTCTTGTTCGTCGTGAAGGGATTGAGTCGTCCGCCGAGATCGAGTTGAAGCCGTGTTCAGAAAAATGACTGGATAAAGCTTCTGCGCGTATTTAAGCTGCAGACCAGTGGGTAAGCTTACATTCCGTCATTCAATACTACCCCGATCAAACGAGTTACAGTTTCAAAGATCTTCTCTTCTTGAAAGACAAGCTGACCAAACAATCGGACAACTGATCAGTGCACGTAGCATGTGGATGATGTACTTGAGACGTTAGGTTTTAACTATCTAGGCGATTTGCGCTTTCAGGAGTGAGATGCCTCCAACACGTGCTTAGATTAGGCAACGCGTAAAGAACCGCCATGGGTACGCTCAATTCGGATCATACCATGGTCAGTAAAGGACGGTCAAGCCTATAGCGATCGCGATCACAACGGAGCGCATGATCTGGGCTGTGATAGCCGCAGCTTAAATTAAATACTATCGCGAAATTGGCTAGAATAGATTTTGAACATATTTTATTCCAGTGATACTATTCGTCTTTAATAGTAAAGCGATTTGGTAGGATCATGTTGAACCAAATCGTCCAGCGAGGAAAAACGGCCATGATCGATGGGCCTGACATATGTAAACGGTATTCTGACAGTGCTCTTGTTGAGGCTCACACTGTCGCGATGCTTACACTGTTAAAAATGCCCGACCTGATAGCGCTGTGACTGGAATGGGGGTCCGTCTTATTGATGACGTTTTGCGTGTGAATGCTGCGGTAAGTTTCATGACGCCGTTAATTTTTTTGAGGGGGAGCTCTTTACCTTTTTTTGCCTGCGATACGGTTCCACCATGAAGTAAGGCATGTCGCCGAATGTGTCGAGAAGACGCTTAGCCTGGATGCTCATACGCGTAACGAGCTAATAGTTTTGTTAACTGCAATGATGTATACACTGTATTGCCAGACAAATATCAGCAAAGAAAGACTGATAATCTTATGGGATAGTCGCTGCTGTCGAAAGGCTACAATTCTGATTAGTTTGGCTGCGTGAATCCTGATTGGCATTGAAACAAGCACCTGGTAGATCCCATGGATACTGAATGCATCACATACCAAGTAAGCGATTTAAAGCAAAATAATACCGAAAGAAAGGTCCATAGCGAAAAAATCTCTTACTTGGACTCTGGTGTCGCGATATAGGTTTGGACAAGTGTTTTGTGGTCATAGGTATCAAAAGGAATATGTTGGCGCTTAAGATAAAACTTTTATGAAAATTGGACTTGTCAAGGTAAAGGTGCTGCAGCTAGGGCCCGGATGTACTTTTAATGTCTGGACCTATTAGTTAATGGGATAGGCCAAAAGGTTATAAGCACTTGATCGGATGACCACCCCCGTATTGAGAACATGAACAAGTAAGACATTTAAAGCAATTAAAGCTGTTGATCTTGCCCAATCTATTGAAGTATCACTACGTGCAAACTTATCAGCAACACTGCTGGCCGCTTGTGGAAAGAGCTGATTTGAAACAGTATTTTAAGGCTCATGTACAAGGAAGACTTAAAAAGTCATGAATGTTAGCTATTGTACGATATGTCTTGTCATATATGCTCATGTGGGAGTATGGCTGGCTGGAAATCACGTTATAAGGCGACTAAAATTCGTCATTTTCGAGGCCTCAAGTTCGCTTTCTTACAAGAACAGAGAAATCACAACGCAAGCTACACAAATTCCACCACAGCTGTACTATTGTAGCACTCGATGCCTAAGGAGTGGAATGGGATTTAAACGGCACATTTGTACACACAGCCGAAAGTGCAGTGTGTTAAATAAAGAAGCATAGGCTAGTAAGCAAAAAAGATGCACTTTGTACTAGCCTTGTTCACTTTTTAGAAGGAGTGCAATGTTGACATGTCGTCTTCCGTTGGCGAATGGCAGAGCCTTAATGTTGATAAACCTGCCAATGAGACAAGCGCAAATCACAACTAGCCTCTCAGTGAGATCGCTGGATGTACACAACCTGCGCAATTGTTCGTCGCGACATTGATGTTACAGACATCCAGTGTCGGATTAACTTAAAATAAGAGAATGTAAGCAATTTCAAGAAAATCTGATGTCGATGATCTACCAATTTTATCAACAAAATTCGACAATGATGTGCAGATGCTGTAAACTTACTCGATCTTTTGCTCTTGGGATCCTTTTGGGCAAACGTTAGACTTTACTTCGACGTCATATATAGATGTTATCGCATTGGAACGACTAGTCGAGTAAAAGACGCAACGAAAAGGTATTTATACAAAACATACTAGGTATGGTAAAACAACGGATCATTTCATGCACCGATATGATTGAACCCCTTTTCCTTGTCGTCTGAGATAATACAAAGAAGAAATTCTGTCATTTGGCGTGTGCTAGAATCTCAGCTGTTCGAGCAGCATCTGAAACTGTTGAATAGGTGCAAAAGACAACGACGCATCAAACTCGTACTGCATTGCGTAGTCATGGAATGCTGTCTAACGTACGTTAACTATGATCGCTACACGGCTAACGCGAAAGTAATATCCCTTCATTATGCTAGGCGGGACTGTCATTGGTGTCAAGATTATTTGATCCAACGTTGGCACCAGAATTTAAAACCCCAGACTGAATGTGCGAGGTTGGCTATTGATAGTGGTCTTGGAGAGCGGCGCCAGCTGCTTATTTTTGCGACAGTGAGTGTTTTGAAGCAGCCGACGTTATGGCCGACATTATACACCATTATGGAAGATTGTCGCTGCTTGTCCTGGTCCTTGCTTGATACATCGAAACGAGTGGGCTCTCGTCGTTGGTAGGCTTGGTCGATAAGTGAAAGAAGATTTGCATTTATTAGTCGTCCGATGACAAAGAAGCAATTGTAATACCAGCGGCATCATGCAGCTCGATTCTGTGTGGAATAGTTTTGAGTTTCCTTCAGAAGTAATGCTTGTACTTTCGTACATGCTAGATCGCCAACGTCCGAACCCAATCTGTGGTACTGCTGTGAAAATGCATGTTTTTTGCCATACCTCCGGTCAACCGCATATCTCATGACCCACGCTCATCAGTAAAGCGATAACAAGCTTTTTCATCTGTGCATACCTTTAAGGCGTTGATCAAGTAGTCTTCTTGTTCACTTCTTCAATTCGCATTTATACTCGGCAAGACCGCCAGCTAACTCCTTGGCTTTAAATTCGAATAGCTAGATCAAATTGACTTAGATCGGTAACACCTTCTGCTAAAAAACGGAATGCCCAGCTAACAATCGAAATAGGGATCAAATTCAATATTGATATGTGGCGTGTCATACCAGTAGTGCAGTGAGTATTTGACGTACATTTGTGACTCTGTGGGAAGCTGTAGGGCTTGAACGTGCTTATTCTATCGGCAAAAATATCGATTGCCGTTTTTCCTTAGGTGTCTGTAAATGTTGTGATGATCCAGAAAATTAAAATCAACAATCGCCTCTGAATTAGTTATTTCCTGGTAAACTGGTGACTCGTCTGCTGGTCCGTTAGACAACGGCCTGCGAAAACCAAAACAATGAGGTGTTGTGGGTCTGCTCCTTGATGTAGCAATCGGTCCGGATGACAGAGCGAGCTCAAATGTTTTCTACTTATACAGCGCCTTTTGCTTTTTTCGAGCGATCGAATATGACTTTTAATCAGGCGCGCCCGGCAAAACAATCAGCAAATAATGGACCACGCCTGTATAAGTTTCCAAAGAATTCATCGATCTCGACCGTGAAACAACTTCAAGAATGAGGAACACTACAAAAAACAGTATCGACGATACTTAGTCGATGACCATATTCCAATGCCAATATAGATATGCGACCATTTTAGCCTGCCAATAGGTGCTGCAGGAAATTTATAAAGATACACTGATGTAAATAGATTACATTAAGCGCTAAGTGACGCTGATCAAAGCTCCTCACTCGCAAAACAGACTTGATAGCTGACCCTCTGTCTTAAAACTTCGATTTTATAAAGACTTCATCTTGAGCTTGGTCGCCCCAAGAAAGCAAGTCGGCGATCCCACTAGCGGCCGATCTATGTGACGACATTCTAATGAAAGTTGGTGTAAACGGATTTTTTGTCTAACACAGTGGTAAGCGCAGTGCAAACATATAGCAGTTACTAAGGTGATTGATTGTGAAAGCGAAAAGAAGATTATTTTCCGAACTAATGCAAAAAAGCCATAGTAAGCTAAATGAATGATTTCAAAACGGACACATAGAGTTGGATTGCTTTTGGTGGATTAAGCTTTTTGACCACGAAGATACTGGGTAAGATCGTGTGAGCAGTATAAAGGGTTAAATTGCTTTGAGACCGAGGGCCACTCGGTACTAGAACTTAACATGGGAGAAAGAATGGATCCAAAGTGGCGGCATCTTAGTGAGTTCAACTATAGCAACAAGCTAAATTGACGCTGATTGCAAAAGCGGATCATTTTCTTCACTCTCGATCAACTACGGGAGCTTATCATTTCAAAGAAGACTGACTAGGTTGCGCACATAGCCGCGGCGAATCGAATACAGCCCCTTGAAAACAATCCTTGAGTTCGCCTCAAATGGATATAAAACTCTGAACGAGAGCAAATAAAGTATAACGTGATCATGACAAATCAACGTAGATAGCGGGGCTAGAAAGTCCCTGAGTCGATGGTTGGGTCGGTTCAGTGCGAATAAGGCTCGGCCGAAGATTTAAACTCCGAGACCGCATATGATTAAGGACTGGCAAAAAGAGCAGCTTTCTACTGTCCGCAGGAAAGAATTTATAGTATGTCAAGTAGATTTTTTACCATGAAGAAGGTCCTTGCGCCAAGAAATCTTGCAGCGTAATTAAAGGAGTTTGGAGAGACTGTATCAAGAAGCCAAGAGAACGTTTTAGCCGCCTAGGGCGCCTTTTCGCTGATTCGTCATGCTTAAAGCATACAACTTAATGTTTTAACATTGTGTGGACATCAGTCTCAAATAACAAACCAGATTTTTTGATACGGAGTATTCTGTTTTTAAGGTTTTAAAATGACTAATCCGAGTGTCCTAAGGACCGATAAAAACGCTTACACAAAGCTATGAGTAATGTGTGCTTTGTCGTTATGTCGTCAGTCATGTAGATGGACTTAATCGAGGGCTTGAATTCGTCCTCGATTTTTCTTAAGCTTTTGATCGCATTCTGAAGCAGAGACGGAGTGCTCATCTGACTTAACAAACAATCGTTGACAAATGGAAATATTCACCAGAATACAGGAGTTCATTAGCATAGTTTGGAAGAGTATGCAGCTATGATAATGCATTTACCGGATCACACCATTTTTTGTACAAAGAACGCTTAATCGTATATGAACTTTACTATTTTGCTATTTCCAATTGAAGAAAGTTTGACGGCGCTGGAAACAATACCGTATATAATGGTAGTACCAGTAAATTCATTCAAGCAGTACAGCAAGCAGCTGATATCTGAGCCGATCAGCTTGATTTTTTCTTACAGCTCAATGACTTCAAGGCTAGCTATCAAATTTGGCTGTATTTAAATATCACATGATAGAGCTATGTCCAAAATAGCACAAAATGAAGCTTGAAAACTTCTGTCAGCAGATTTGGAAGTTAAACTAGCCAAGCTGCTGTCGAGTGGTAAGCAGAAACTTTGTGAATCGGATGACCGTCACCGTGAATTATACATCTAAAATACCTAGAAAAAGCAAGAGCTCTTTTTGTCATTCTGTAGTTTAGCTCGGAGTGGTAAATGCGATTCTTGCAGTCACAAATTAAGCAGCCCTCTCTTTAAAATACAGTCGAGCTCCTTTTCTCTTTGGAGCACAAGTTCGTTTAATTAGTAAAGGAAAGACTAGAAAAACCAAATGTGTGATGTGAGTCCATTTTTTTTGCGGCAAAGACTAGCCAACTTAGGACTGTCAGCTTAAACATACGCTCAAGAGCCACAAAAAATGTATAACACTTCGTTTGAGATGCCGAAACGCTGTACGGCCACAGATGCGTGATGTCTACCTAATCTCAGCTCATAGAGATGATGACGGCCTTTTAGCCATTAGCCATAAGATGGCAGTCCGCTATCAGTCAATGACGAGCGTATAATCACTCTTTTGGACGACCGGGACGTTGTACAGCCACAGATCCGTCGTGTAAATTTTTTTAGACGTGCACAGACGAAAGCGAGCCGCAACCAAGCGTTTATTCAATCCTACAGAGCGCCAAGACGCTACATGGCCACAGATCTGTCCTGTTTTTTTGACGTGCACAGACGCAATAGAGCCAAAACTAAGCTGTTAACAATATCTAATTCATGAATTAAATATTTCTGCGAAATTGTTTAAGCTCTGGAGCAGGTAAAGTCTAAGACCAACGTTCTGCCATCCATAAAGACTCAAGCCTGCACTTTCTAGAATTTATTGGTACCGCGACCTTGTGCCAGCGATGCCGAAACAGCAAAATAGCTTGCAAAGACTATATTAAAAGGAATCAGAACTCGGAACACGACATTTTGATTCGACGGCAATTGCAATTTTGCTACCAAGCATGCCAAACAATGCTCGACCCCGGAATCAGTTTTAGCGTCCATAGCACGCTCAATTTACCTTGATCGGATGTGTGACAAATCAACTCGGCTATTCTAAAGAATTAACATCCCGTTGTTAGTTTAGATACGTCTCGTCGATCGCAAAGTCTTAATGGATTATACTCGATAATAAATAAAGATTGCATTGATCACAGCATACGTGAAATTGGCAGCCTAGCAAGCGCTTCATATCCTTTCATCTGCAAACAAACCGCTTCTTTACACGCAGTATTATGCGTGCGATAGCCTCCGGGTCTTTTGTCGTTGCTACACATCACATTCTTATGGCTATATACTTGCGCACTTATTCACATAAAGAATATCAGATCTTAAATGCCTTTATTGATCGATTTATTATTGTATATCAAGTGCTGCTGAAGCTTTGTTTCGTCAGATACATCATCTCTAAAACCGTCATTAAATTCGAATTGATCAGCTTTACCACCAGCCTTAAGACAAAATGCTGCTGAAAAGCCGCTAGAAGATCTATATAAACGATCCTGAGCAGGTATGCGACCATATCAACAAAGCAGCCAATTTTATCAGCAGGGACTAATCCATCATTTAAGCTACATGGAATTGGTTTTCCGTATTCCACGAGAAGTAGCACGACATTTTAACATACTTTTTAGCTCTTTATCTATCAGCGGCATTAAATAATCAATATTAGACTCATAGTTTGAGCTAAGCGGCAAACTAAGACAGTGTCGAGTATCGACTAATTTTTTTGAGGATCATCGCAATTTGCAATGTTTAAAAGAAAAATGACACAGAGATGGTTTTGCTGACATCTGATCATTAACAGCTCCCTAAACAATTAAACAATTGTCTATGTACACGCTGTTGTAGTGGCTATATGTTCTTAAGCCGATTGGCAAATGATGTTTCATGCCCCTAACAACAGAGCATCGACTTTACCCAAAACTAGATGCCGGCAATTTCAGGAGCTTGAATGTAATTTTTTGGCATCCGCCAACATACAGTTTCATGGGCCATTATAATGGATTTCTTATAGCTTTAGCAATCAATTAGCTTGATTACATTCGGCAAGATCGCTATTTACGACTTGGTCTTGGTCCTCTGTGGATGTAAACGCATTGGTACACAACTTCACTTCATGACAGGTACAATCTAAACCCAAAAGTGCTTCATTTGATCACTAAAGTACGTCTTCTAGCTCGAACTGATTGTCTGTTAACTACATAGTAAGCAAGAGGTAGCCACTTTGCACCTTGGAAATTTAATATGCATGTCAAAGATCTTTTGATGAATTTTAGTGCTCACATTCGTAATTCATCAGCTCTAGTCTGAAATTCGCTTCTTATGAGGCATATCTCCGCAATCCTAAAGAGTCAAAACTCGATCGTATATGGCCTAATGTCAACCGAATGCTCACATTAAACCGTAGTTATTTTTGTAATTTCTAGAAAGAAACCTTTTAATCGACACTCTTACCCATCGTAAATTTTCAGTACTCATTAAGAGTAACCACAAATACTCCAATGATGTCGCACGGAGTGGCATTTTAATGGGTCAGTGGAGAATTGACGGTCAATTTTTTTCAAGTATGTCCCATGTACCCGACCTGCTGAAAGCGGACCTCATTGTTGCTTCAACGGTACTTTCAAATAATCATGTGTGGGCCATGCTTTAAACCGCAATATGTCGTACTAATTTGCTATCGTAGACTTGAAAAATATACACCAAGACTTCTGTCAAATGGATTTAAGACTAGGTAACACCATTTATAACAATTCCTGTACTTCCAACATTGTTTTTGCAAGCTTTAGTTTTCATTTTAAGTCTACTTCACGCGTAAAGAATTTAGCAGTCATGGATTCTGAAAAAAACTTGCCTTCTCGGTATTAATTTTCCGTCAAAGTGGATTTCGTTTTACTTCTTTCTTGAAGTGTCCTGCTTCCAGTATAAAGCTTTTTGTGACGGTGGGTTCCGCGTAATGACGGTATCAGAAAAAAAACTTGTCAGAATCTGTTGGTTACTTCCACAAACTTTTATGTCATTATTTCTCTTTGTTGCTCCTCTGTAGGGCTGTAAGCTAATACAGATTCTTGACTATCCTAGTTTAGCACTTTTGAAAGCCTTTGGGTTGTTTGCTCTGATGCTTGGATGGTATAAGAAAGATATATCGCTCTAGAAGGTTGCAATTTCTGCTATCTCGCTTAGCTATTAGTTATTTTCAGTAGTGCAGACCATCTTTGCGCTGTGAAATATTAATGAATAGGGTCCTTGATCGAATGTGATCCGATGCACTATATCGTTGTTTTAAGCTGGCTCGTACCCTTCTCCCGCTGAGAAAGAGATTCGTCACAGATGGTGAAAGTATTTTGATTTGCTACAATTATTGTTGCGGTTGCTTTCTGAGTGAGTTGTCTTAGCTGCGACAACTATCTATTTAATTCTCAAAGTAGTCTACTTTATGTTTGCTGACATTTTCTATATACGTTGGCGTTCGAAAGCGGCTCTTTCCAAACCATTAAAGAGCTCTACTATGCACTGTGCCCCCGACTGCCAACACAAGAAGGAAGGACTTAGATTACAAAGGGATTTCTGAGGATCCACTTGTTGTTCTTTGCGGAAAACACTTCTATGGTTGCTTTTATAAGGAAATTAATTGGGTCGCTGAGTTCATCCTATCAAGACGCTACAGCACCATTTATACATCATCAGCTTCTTCAGGCTCTTACTCGACCGAACCTGCCACTAAATGTCAGCTATTACTTGTGTGCATTTAGCAGGCATCCTTCTTTTTCCTTGCCCGACTTGTTGTTGTTGTTCAATAGTTGATCGGCAATAATCACTTCTCTCGCTGGTTTTGCTATGTATATACCAATCATACGGGGCAATTGTAATGTAGCGATTACCACTTAACAACGTTTGACGAAGTGTATAAGCTGCGATTAGGGCAATTAGCCCTGCGTGCAATCGGATCGACAATAAGCAATGATTTGGATATGTAGCACTATTTAACAGATATAAAGATTCGAAAAGTGAGATTTAGGAGTATCAGCAAAGACATCGTAGAAGTAGCTTGACGCTCGGGCAAAGACAACCGAAATGTCGTGTACGAGCAAAGCTCATTGGCGAGGGCAATGATCTCCAGCGTGACAGTAGTGACACGGTCGCTAATAGTGAAAAACCATGATTAGAAAGGAGTGCATGTAAAGGGCGGAATTGAGCCGTCAGACTTACTAATTATCCGGACTAAGAGATCTCTTTAATTAATGTATCATCTTTTACTCACTACCAAACTCACGCTTTAAATTAGTGAGATTTAGCATATAACAATACGTTGATACCCCTATAAAACAATTTGTTTTTTCTTGAATGAATGCAATTACCTAATTTGCTCTCTGATTTACAAACACCTGATTCTTCGCAAAGTCTTAAAGCTAACGCCAGATGTATTCTGAAACCTAGAAGAGACTTATCATGTTTCTCTCCCATCAACATGGCAAGACCCTTCCCTTCATAGAGTCAGCGAATTTTTTTGCTTCTAGTAGAAGCAAATAAACCCAGTCATCGCATAAACCGCATTATTGTGTGCATATTTAATCATTAAGAGTAATTTTGTCCATACTCTAAAGTAATGTCTTCAAGACTCACTTGATACGCTCAGTGTGACGATCAATTTGATTTTTTTTCTTAATCTCAACCAGCGCCAGTTGAATTAGGTCTTTTCTGATGCAGCTATATCCTCAAAACTACTGTGTGGCTCCGGAACCATTTTTGCAGTTGCACTCGTCAGCAATGGATCTTAATAAATTGTATTGCTTGATTGAGAAATTACCATTATTTGGCATACCAAAGACGAGACCAAACACCACTTGCCGAATCGGTAGCTTATGAAACTGATGTGCTTGACCTTTTAAAGGCTTTACAGATTCTCTTGCGCATGTATTACGCACCCCCAAACAAATGCAGTAATTCACATTTTGACGCTGTATTAGATCAAGTCATCTGCTCACTCAGCAGTGCAGCTGCGACCATCGTAAAAACATTATTGTATTCACATGAAAGATTGCACTTATGGTACAAGATTTAGTCGGAGCCGCTAATTCTCCCAACAGTTTTCGTTAAAATCTCCACACCCCACTTTTATAGCATCCCTCACTTACCAAATACAGGGCTAGAAACCCCTTTATTTAAAATTTTGAGCGTTAGTTGGCAGCAGCAGCCAGGGAATTTATAAAGCTATAACCTTAAGCCTTTCAATATTTATATACATTGCGCCTTCAAAGAGCTGATAAAGCTTTTGAATCTCATCGCCTCCGGTGACTTGCTAATGTGAAGCACTCGACGCAGTTTTGCGAAAATACCAATGCTCCGTGCATCGATTGTGCGAGTGCAAATACGAGCACTGTTGTACCCAACTACCGACTGTAAATGTTTGGTACGGGATAGCGAGCTGAGTAGGACAGTAGAAGGCGGGGGAGTACTGTTTCCACCGCTGACGAACTCTGCAGTAAACAGACCCAAGCGATCGTATCGTCGCATGGTTGGCTGCGGCTAAAACAAGTTTTAAACGAAGAGCAACGACGCAAAAAGCAGTTTTATTGCAGACCACAACTTTCACCACGATCAAGTGTTGGTTCTTGTACACACGACTTCTAGGCACTTTTTATAAATATAAGCATATGTTCGACGACCATCGGTTTTGTATGCTAAAATGAAAGGCCCATCACCATCGAATAATGACATTGACATTGAAATTGAAAACGACATCAAAATCGCTTTAAGCGCTATCGACACCAAATCCGTCTTTGGCGGGCTCAAACTGAAGCTACAACTCCGTGTCGCTCTCGTTCGCACGCCATCCAAATAATTCTATTCGTCGGCATCTCTCCACGAAGCTAGCCAAAGTTGCTGTGTTTGTGGTACTGCAGTGATGCAGTACTCTCCTGTTGCTACGTTGACTTTCTTTATCAGTACGAACTATTGACGTTTCCACTTCACAAAAGGGATTTGATAGATGGCCCACAGATTTTGCGATTTGGCTCAAAATTTATCTATGAATTGAATTGATTGGCTGTCCTGGCTTCTAATTGGCTACAAGAAACATTCTCAGTCGTGATATCGATTCTCAGATGCTACACCATTCTCACATGTAATTTACCCCAAAAAGTACTTCTTCTCCACCGCGGACGGACTTCAAGCTCTTGCCGAGCATTCCTTTGCCTCCGAGGAGGACGCCCGCAGAGCGGTGGATGCAAAGCTTGCAGCTAGAGGGTTCGTTTCCGCAATCAGGCGCACGCGACATGTCATGGATACCGAGGACGGGGTAGAGATAAAAAAGTCAACAGCGTTGTGCTTATCTGCTCATGCGGTAAATTGCCTGTACCGACAGTCCTTCGCGCAGGCGCAAGACGCTATATCAGCAGCAGGCGTACAAACTGCCTATTTGCGCTCAACACCGTCCGCGAAACCTCACCAACGAATGGGCTGTGGAAGTCGAAAATGCAGAACACAACCACGACCCATTTGAGCATGTATTTGTACACCTTGCAGGCCGCAAACTTTCCGAATGGCAGTGCAACAAAGTCCTAGCTGAGATGAGGCTAGGCACAAAAGCCGTACGCATTGCCGCCAGCATGAACTTCGCGATTACGCCTCGCGATATTCACAACATTAAACAGGCCGCAAGAAATTCGTTTCTTGTGGACGTACACCATTGAAGGCGGTACTCGACACTCTGGCTCCATCGACAACCTACTTTAAGCAGCTGGACAACGAACATTGCCTGTCTCATCTGCTAATTGTGGCACCGTCGGCAAGGAGCAATGCGAGATGTATCAGCATGTCGCGTATGGTTGATTGATGCCACATACAAGAGTAACAAATTTCAAATTCCCATGCTACATATCGTCGGCGTAACATCCACGGGTATAACCTTCACCTTTGTTTACTGCTTCATGCAACAGGAGAGAGAAGAAGACTATGCCTGGACGTAGGATTACATCATCGATGTCTTTTGCGAACTATGGCATCATTGGTAGCAATGACGATGACATTGTATTCGTGACGGATCGTAAGGTTGCGCTAACGAATAACCTTGCCCGTGTATTTCCTGCCTCGCAACAATTATTATGAAGATGGCACATCAATAAGAACGTGATGACAAATACGCGCAGAATTTACCCAGACAAAGAGGCCGACAAGACGTGGGACAAAGACTGAAATTGGCTCATCTTTTAGTCCTTGGTTGAGGCTTACAAAAGACAGCTCCAGTCCATGCGAGAGAAGTACCCTTTTGCCGCATCGCGATACACTGAAGATACCTGGCTCAATCCTTGGAAACCTTCGTTTGTTTCCTGCTACATGCTAGGCATCAAGCATTACGGACATACCACGACATCTCGTATAGAATCAATGCACTCATACCTAAAGAAATGGCTGGGTACATCGTCGGCAGATCATCTCACAGTGGAAGATCGTCTACACCTTGCATGTCATGGGCAACTAGCGAGTATTTTTATCCGGCATCAATGGCGTCGCGATCGTGCTGTTTCCAGTATACAACTTGGACGCAAATTTGGCGATATCATGGAAAGGATATCAGTAGCAGGCATACGAGAAGGCTATGCGCAGTACAAGCGGCGCTACACGGTGGCGGCATCAACTGCTATCTAGACAAATGATGCATCTGCTGATGCCGAGGTAGATGATGACGAGAATACTGATGCTGATATCAACACCAATGTGAACGCGGATGCCGTTGTCACCAATCCTGATATCCATGCCAATCCTGATGCAGTTGATCGACCATGCCAAGGCATCTTTACACCATCGACGGGCTATTCCTGCAGGCATCAATTCCGGTATCCTCGATGACCTTTGAAAATGAAAGACTTTTAATTGCCATTTGTGGTTAATACAACCCCCCCATAACACCAGCAAATCCAGCGTCCGCGCCTGTCCTCTCGTTGGATGATTGAGTAACGGCCGTTGTGAAGAGAATCACCGAGGAGTTGTGGCTCTATGGCGTCTGTGAACGTCTAGAATGATAGAAAGGACGTATCTATGGCCGTACAACCTCT
Organism: Plasmopara muralis; assembly: GCA_003676415.1. Lineage (NCBI taxonomy): Eukaryota > Oomycota > Peronosporomycetes > Peronosporales > Peronosporaceae > Plasmopara > Plasmopara muralis. The sequence continues at coordinate 12,196 of RCHQ01000211.1, read as the reverse complement.
CAGCACTTCAACAGAGCGACTATTCGCTTAGGTGTGGCTCTATGGCGTTTGCAAACGTCTAGAATGATAGAATAGACGAAGCTATGGCCGTACAATATACCAGCACTTCAACAGAGCGTCTATACGCTTAGTTGTGGTGGAGCTGAAAAATTATCACCTCATCTCAAGCGAGATTTCTGGAGCACCTTGCGGCAGGTTCATCGGATGTGATCCCTGACCCCGCACGCATACGTAGACGTAGAAGACCCGCCGCCGCCCTCAATCGTACTCGCAACAATAACAGCTCCCAGCGCGTTATTTCGGCCTTTGAGTACCTCGAGAATGCCCTGGGAGAGAATCCGAGGGGTAGACACAAATGTACAGCAAGGACGTAATATTTGAGCATGTCCTTCTCCATCATCGGCAACAGCACCACCATCGGGAACAGCACCACCATCGGCAACAGCACCACCATCGGCAGCAGCAGCAGTATCAGTGAGGGCACCGGCATTGGCAACAGCACCCGCAGCAGCTCCCAGATTGTGATCTTTTCCCGAGCATCTCAGCCAGAGGTTGATGCAGTTGCGCAGGCATGGTTTGCGATGACGCCCGGAGAGCTAGCAGCTGCAGGATACGAGGAATGGGAAGGGTTAGATACCGCAAGTTGATGCCGCAAGTTGATGTACAAGTTGAAGCCAACGATGTACATCTAACGTGCGGTGTTTTTAGTAAAATACGCGCCTTGAACGTGGAATTTCATATGGGGGAGGGGACGTCAATGTCAATGTCAATGTCAGATCCGGATGTTTCGAGGAGTTTTGAACGACGTTCCGTAGGCAGCAAATTTTCACCGCATGTGTGCTAGGTAGAATATATGGGGTTCGCTCACAAAACTCGTGTGCGACGCCTATTTCACTCATGCGGAACTCAATTGGATGAAATATGGGCCAATAAATCCACATTTTCGCATTTTTTTCTCTTAGCTGGCTTGCCTGCTCGTAAAGCTAGCTACTGCGTACCAACTCACGGTCAACAAGCATAGGCGACGAGCTTCCCATTAATCTTTGCAAGTTGTTGTTCGAATATCTCGACATCAACTCTGTGTCTCTTGTAGACATACTTAATAAAGTCTCTTGATCTGGTACGCAATCTGACTTGTTAATAGGAACTTCTCGCCTAGCCGAAGCTCTTAACGAAATCTACTTACTGCCCAAATTCGTTGCGCATCTTCTGCAGGGCACAAATTTGTCCTCTTCTGCCTCGTACTCGCCAATTACGACCTTGGCTTCAGCTCCTCCTTCGTCTACGGTTTTTACTTCGACTTCCGCTGCTTTCGTCTTTTGACCTTTTTAATTGAATCAAACGAGAAGGCAACAAATTAAAGACGGTGGACGACTAAGGTATTGACGGCACAATCAAAAAAAGGGCTTTTAAATCGAGATCTGCGACAGGTTTTAGCGCAGATTTTATCTATCGTGATACGTCCCGAAATCGTCAAGGCTTTTAATTCTGCTATTGAATCACAAGGAGGTTCGTCGTAGAGATGTAGTGTGACCATTGTCTTGTATAAACACTATCGGACCCGAAGACTTCGTATTGGATATTTAAGTTGTTGCACCGGGATAGGCATTGCAATAAAACAACACTCATTAATAGTATACTCGCAAACTCGAATAAGCCAGATATTTTTTTAATCATTTATAAGTTTCCAGCGTGTTTTCCAGCAGATATAGAAAGTAAAGCCCACGCGCCACAGTTGAGAACTTGAGCAAAAACCTACTCCTTTATTTGCAACGATTCTATCAACAACGGAGCGATACCCACTATTTAAATTATACATCCGCTAACGTCTTGCTCCGCCACCTGCAACACGCTTTCTTTACGATATCGAGTTAAAAGCTCCGAAATGAGCATTTGGCTGGAATATCGCACTTCTAAAAAACAATGGTAGAATTCAAGCATGTTTATTTTTTAAATATATTATCATCTATCATTTTCTGCAGCGAATTGGTTTTGACTGACTGTGTCGAAAGCGAACTCCCAGAAGCGTCAGAGGCCGACTATGTCGAGGTGCACTCTCTCTATCTTAATTCCTACTTGTATAATGTTTTAAATGCTAACCTTTTGTAGTGTTTTTAAGACGCCCTGGACAACGATTTTGCTGATAGAACTACTTCTAATCGGAAATTGGTATCATTGACGGAGGGGACTCTTTGTCTCAAGTTGGCGGTCCCGATTCATGTCTAACGATCACTTATTGTGGCAAATACACTTTCAATCTCGATCCTCTCCTAGTAAATAAAATTGGTATTCTCATGTCGAAATTGCGTGATCAGCAGGACGAGCTCGAAATGCTTCGCAAAGAGCCTAAAAGCAGAAGAGCACCTTCATTTGTCAATCTCACGGCAGAAACTGGCTTAACACTTTGCTGGAATTCAGTGCAGAATGAAAAGTACGCCTCAATCGACCGTGGTAGCAAGCTCACCATTCTTTGTAAAGAAGTTTACAATATGAGAGTAGTTGTTAGCTCAATACTGGATTTATATGATCAATATGCTCAGCTTTTAAAGAGCGAGACGACAATAAAGACAATGTTTTTCGTATATGATGACGATCACTACTCCTCGGTGGTTCTGAACACTTTAGAGCGCTTTGGAGGAAACGACGAGTTGACAGCTTCGTGTACTAGCAGTATTGAAGAAAGTTATTTAACAATTGCCCGGATGGGAGACTAATGATCCTTTTTAACTATACATGTATGATGAAAAGGTGACCGTACTATATTTGATAATTGAACGAACAAATTTACAGTTTTAGCATACGTTAGTAATCCACATATATCACGTAGTTAAATCTCTATTAAATATCAAAACTATGTGTTGGCTACAAAATGTGTAGATGAGGGCTCGAAAAAAATCACTTCGGCACTCAAGGATAACTCTCCATATATTCAATACGCTTTGGGCGGCGATTTAAATTGAAAAGTGGTTTGTCTGTCGTACGGCCAAAATGTCGTCATGTCAGGGAAGTTCACGGGCTATGGAACATAATTCAGCCTCTTAAAACTTACTGCCTCCGTGGAATTCACTTTTGCTGGGATTTGGAGATGAAGTCATAATCCTTTTCATAAGAGTTCATTACATCGCCCTTCATTAAGGGTTGAGTGAATGACTTATTTATGAATGGCTTGTCCAAAAAGGTACCAGGCGTTAACATTTGGGTACTAGCATTAAACTTTGAAGTAAAGTCCTTCATTACTTTTATTCAATGCGCAACAGATGATGAAGTCGTCAATGCTGAGAGACAGTTGGCTGAACTTGGGCCCATCAAAAATGCTACCTCTTTGAGTCCCGATCGGATCAACATGACCTTTATATCGATAACGATGAATAAATTTCTCAAAGAAGAATGAGGGTATTGTCGCGACTGAATCCTACATTCATTGATTTACAGAGCATATGTGTGATCATTGCCTGCCGTGCGCAGCACCTGATGTTTACCTATGAAGAGAAGTCAGAAGCGCTGACCCAGCCATTTAATAATTAGCAATATTTAGAGATTAATTGTCGATAAATACTTAGCAGAGACGCACCAAAAGTTTACAAGTAGCTGATGTGCTAGTGACAGGATGTTTTTAAGTACAGCTTAAGATCGCTCGCTACGCATTTAAAGTAACTGAAGAAACTTCGTATTTTACGCTCCGTTTTAACGTCACTGAGTCACCACTTTGCAACTTCTTCAAGCAAATGTCAGCTTTCCACTCTTTGATACAGATGAGGTGCTGTCTAACTTGCCGATAAATGTGGAAGAATCTACGGTCTTTTCTGACGATGCTTTTGGCGTCAGAACAAAGTAGTTATAGCAGATATACCATTGTATAAATATATGCGCATAATATTTTGTTCTCAAGAAAGACATAAATCAATGTTGTATCTTAAAATTATATTATGTGACTGTGATGAAAATTCCGCTTGAGTCAACTTAAATGTCTCGTGCTAACATGTTGATCGCATCTTCGTGAGAGCGAATTATGCACTAAAGGTTCGTATTTATGCGCAATGGAGAAGATGTATAATTGCCTACGATTTTGGATGATGAATCTCATACATGGAAAATTGGACAATAAATTAGGCACTCACCCGTAAAAACACCTAGCCTCGCTTTCTTGGAATACATAAAGAAATAACTCAAGTTAATTTTTCGTTCGTCAAACTTCTGGTTCCGACAGCGCTCACGCGTCCTTGCCTAAAGCTAGACAAGGCAAATTTGATGAATATCGCGATGGCTGCGGTTTTTTTCCTATCAGTTATCCCATGGCTGTTGTGCTCGCCGCATCGACTAGATTAAGCATTGCTTAGGAAGCAGTTGCAACCGGTAAACAACTCAAGTCGACAACTGATGAAACTACATGGTTACGCGATCGCTTGTCTACACTTTTCATTTGTCAACCTCGAAATTTCTCAGGCTGTTATCACAAAGCATGAAATAGTAATTTTATCAACGTGCTGGTACGGTTAAGCAATTGACGCAGTTTAACGCTGCTTTTGATTTCGACTATCAGCTTCATTTAAGCTCGCAGAGTGCGTATAGCACTGCTGTTTGCATAACAGATGATCTTTTTTAGCGCAGATTAAGCTACTCGACTCTTTCCCTTAGACATTTCCGCCAAATCTATCTATGCACAGCTTTAAAGTTCGCCTATACTCAGTGCTTTGATATCTCCCACGATCAAGTTTAATAATTTTACCGATGTATTTGCCAATATTAGCGCTAGAATTGGTGATACAGCTCGATACTTGAATAGTTTCATTGACTCACTTACTAATCGTGTTCGCATTGTCGATATGTCGCAGCTGACGGGGGAGGACTTTAACAAGCTATCAGGTAATGCCGGCCAATATTGTCAATATGGTAGTCTTCGTCATTGGTGAGAAGAGGTGAGTATTGATCTCCAGACAGGTGAGGCTTTTGGCTTCACCACTACTTAATCTACATGTTAATTTACAATAAGTTTCTGTATTTATATGGATAGATGCTAGTGGCTTATTCTTTCTTAAGTATAAATTTGCACTCTATCACAGACCGAAATATGGCAATACTTATCCGCGAGAAGACTGTTGAAACTATATGTATGTCATCCGGCTTCACAGAGGTCGTGCTGGAATTGTTGCGACCTTGCACTTGCTCTTTCGCTTAATGTCATTATACCAAGACTATGTCAAGTTTACGCTTCCAAAACTCTATTAAATATTATTCTACAATCAATACTTAGCAGAGTGAATATCAACTATTAACTACCAAAATGTTGTCATTAAGCATTAAGTAGTGGGGTAATTTACCTACATGTTTCGTATTATATCCGAAAAGTACGATCTTCTCAATTTTCTCCACTTCCAAAACGGCGCAAAGCCACCAGTTTTATCCTCCCAGGACCACGATGGCGCCCCCTAACGTCGACAGCATGTTCACGCTGAAGGTGGACAATGTCCCCTTCCAAATTGGGTGTGCTCTTCACTCTACTATTTTCGTTTTAAATGAAATTATCTCAAACATTTTATGTTACCAGGAGCGACGAACTGCGCGACCTTTTTTCTAAATATGGTGAGATAGGAGATGTCTACATCCCGCGAGCGCGAGGCTCAAACGAGTCGCGTGGCTTTGCCTTTGTAAGATTCCTAGAGAAACGCGATGCCGAGGACGCCATTGACGGCATGGAGGGCCTAGAATTTCAAGGACGCGACCTGCGCGTGCAATTCGCCAAGCAGCGCCGGCCTGATAATCCTCGAGAATTTTACGCACGCAGCGGAGGCGGCGGTGACCGTCACGGTGGAGAACGATACGGTGGAGGAGGAGATCGCTACGGAGGGCGTAGGGATGATCGCCGCGATGATCGACGCTACGACGACCGCCGGGATGACCGCTCGCGTCGCCGCTCGCGCTCTCGCTCTCTGGACCGTCGTGATCGCATGGACCGCGACCGTGGAAGTGCTGGCCGCGATCGCAGCCGCTCGCCCCGTCCACGCAGCCGATCGCCTCGTCGCAGCTCCTCGCCACCACCTCGTCGTGATTAAGTGAGCGGTGATCTTTGCTTGGTGAAAAAAGCGATGAATTAGGACGCAGGGATAAGAAGTCTGGTCTACACCAGTACGAACAGAGAGCAGAAATTCAGTCAAGACCAGACCAGACCAGACAGATCAGCACAATTTTTGCATGTTCTTTATTCTACCTCGGTTGATACGCTGACCAGTTCTGCATTGTTGCCCATCGAGATTAATCTAAGACTCGAGATATTGGAGTCTTCAAAAGAGACGAAAAAGTCTAAATGTACTAGGCATCTCTGATTCCGAGACCAGAGGCGGTGGGTGTCTGTTAAGGGAGGTGCATGGTAGTGTGGCTTCTGTATTGATGATGCTGCTCTTCAGATGTTGGGCCAGTGGTGTGCTTGTTACCAGGCATGTATTCATCACACCTGCGAAAGTGTTGTTCTTCGAAGTAGTGTCAATCATGGCCAACTGATAGAATGAGACAAGATTAGCGAATTTTGGTTAGCTTTTAGAGAAAAAAAACATGCATCCAGTGTATTCCGCGCTCCCGAAATGAGACTTAAGATGTAACGATGAGGAAGACGAAGAGGGCGATTAAGCCAAACATCAACCCGGCGCAGTAGAATGCTCGCATGTCGTCGTCAATATTGGAATACCCGCGGCGACGATAGCAAAGGCCCGCAGCATACACTATCGCGACGAGCAAACCAGCTCCACCAATGCCGATTAAAATGCGGAGCTTGGCATTACCGTTTTTGTTACTGGTTGCATTGTCGCCTGAATTTAAATCGTCTTGATGAATCCCGCCACTACCCACGAGACTGGAACTGCTAGAGGGCAGAGCTTCGCAGCAGTCTAACATGGCTCCCGACACAATGTCTGGCTGGCAGCAGCCTTCTTTCCATTCGCAACAATCCAACTTGGCAGCCGCGCATCTAGGTTGGTTGTGGCACGTGCTTTTCTCGCTTGAGTGGGAAGGACTAGATAGGGCCGCAGTCGGTTTTACTGGTGAACAGCAATTTAGTCTGGAACTATGATCAGAGCAGCAGCCGCTAGGTGCGTCACAGCAGTCGAGCCTGGCTGCTGCACAAAGTGGCTCGCCATGACACTTTAATGCGTCTTTGTCCTCCTTGTGGGTAGTGTTGTTGGTGACGCGGTGTTTATTCAGACAGCAATTTAGCACAGTCCCTAAGACTGGATCAGGCTTACAGCATCCATCAATGGTGTTGCAGCAGCTTAATTCGAGCCCGGCGCACTCATGCTCACCGAAGCAAGCATTGCTCGGCAACGATGCGGGATTTTCGTGCGGGCAACAGCTTAAGGCACTTGGACAGCACCCCGGCAAGGTACTGCAACACATCAACGCTGTGCCATTGTCTCCGGCTGAGGCACAAGCAGGGAAGCCAAAGCATTTTTCCTCTGTCTTATTGATTGGGTTGCTCAGCACTAAGCGATTTTTCTGAGCAAACCACGACGGGCGAGTGGCAATCCATAACATTGCGTTGGAACGCGAAGACCACGTGTCAAATACTTTCACAGTGTGATTAAGCTCGTCCCAAGCTTTAGCTGCGTGCAAGATCGCGTGGTCCATCACTACGATTGAACGCCAGATATCGTATTGGTCTAAATCGGGTAGATCTTGGCTAAGCAGCCTATACTCTCGCGCGACAAATTTTTCGTCCAGTAGTTGTGGTGTAAAAGGCGTAAAAGGAAGCATATTTATGCCGTGAATATAGACGGCACGATCGCCGAACCACGTATTGTACACCACACTCATCTCGCCGACCACACCGACCATGGCGTTTTTTGAGAAGACGGGTTCATATATTTTTGAGTTCTCCGTCATATGCCAGTACTTTTTCACTGAACGCAACTCCGTGGCAAGTAAAAGACGTGCATACTGATGGTAAGAGGAGTCGCCATGTTTTTCTACAGCATTCGAGTCTAGCGAAGAGAACAGCGCAAGAGCGTAGTAAGCGTTTAAATCTTCGCTGCTGCTTTCCTGAGACTTGCCGTCTTCCATCGAAAACAAGCCACTTGCATAGGAGTGCCCAACGAACCAATCCTTGTGGCGAGCAGGCGGAAACAGCAACCGCGCGGGTAGATCGTTGTAAAACGTCGTGGTGCTGCTAAGCAGCGGCGTCCCAATATCTCCCATTATCAGGGCGCAGGCTTGTGCATGCTTGTCAATGAAGACGGGGTCAAACTTCCGTATAGTAGCAAGCGCATACACGAAGTATCCGTAGTGGAACTAGAAGGGCAACAAACAAAAGTATAATGTTAATGATGTTGCAGCCTTAAGGATTTTTGTGCGTACATGGTGGTCATTGTAGTAACCATTGCCGTAATCAGCTTGCTCATCATTCCAGCCTTTTTTCGTAATCACACCGCCAAACGTGTGGTCGTAAACAAAGTGGTCGACGTTCGTGCCTTCAAGCCAGTCGACAATTTCCGCCTTAATTTTCTTTAAAAGTTTTTGCTTCAAGTCACTCTGCTCTAACTTATCCGCGATCAGGAGCAAGCGTGCGTCGCGGCTCACCTGCTTTCCAAAGTTATATATGTCCGGGCTTACTGGCAGTGGATATTTATCAGCGTCGACGGGCAATTCTTTAATGATAGCCTCCAATACCTTTGCGCGCATGTCAAGTCGAAACTGCTTATCGTCGGGGTGCTCGCTGCTAAAATTATTGCTAAAGAGTCCGTCATCAGCATAGTTCCATTCGACAAGTGGTAATGACTCGGTCATGTGCCAAATGACTCCGTAAACGCCTTCCATCAATCCACGAATGCTTGTATAACTTAAATCTGATAGTACCTTATTTTTGCCCTTTTCCAACGGCTTGTTGTCAGTCTGGATTTGCAATATGTCCATGTGGTGGGGCAATGCTAGCATCAGAAGTTTGCTATTCTCGTCGGCCATCACTTCCTTCTCCGCGCCATGAAAAGTCGAAAAGCTCTTTGTCTTCCACCGGAATTCGAGCAGAGCGATGTCTGAGTCTTGCGGGCCCACAGAGTAGGTGACATCACCTCCGACAGCGTACACTGACGCTGAGTCAAGCAGAAATGGCATCATTTTGGCATCAAGACAAAGTGCAACCCTCAATACACCCGTAAACTCATCTTCACTCGTCACCTGTCCTTTATTGTTCAATTTGAGCGCAAGCTGCTTCGTCGATGCATACACGTACCACGTCTGACCGTTATTAAGCTGTGCCGCGAAAGTGGCAAAGGGCACGTCGTGTCCGTTTATAAGAGTAAGTCCTTCCAGCTTTTCGAAGCGATTAAATTGCAGCCCATCCTTAGCTTCCAATACTGGTCGACTGCGTGTGTATTCCATTGTAATGTAAGGTGAACCTCGCACAAGGTATACGCGAAACTCTTCCGTTTCGCCGCGGCTGAAGCGCACCGTCGTGCTAAAAGCGTCAAAATTAATGACGTGGTGCGTCAGTGGAAGTGTCGAAGATCGGACAGCTTGAGAACTCGCCACCATTTGGGCAATAAACCCTTCCTCAATACTGCGAGGCAAGACGACACGGAATGGGAAGCTCACGTGCAGCTTCTCGTCCAAGATCTTATGCACGTAGGGCATGGAAACGATAGCCGAATGCCCTTGATCAAGTACCAAATTCGACCACCAGGCTCCGGTCGGGAACGGAACATCAGCCAGCAGCTTAGGATTTGCACCTGTCGACAAATTGGCCACCAGTGCGTTCAGTGGTAGACGCTCCGAAGCCGCAAACAAAGTGGACGACAGCTGCAGCGGATGCGATACCACAGGAAATGGCTGTGGTACATTATAGTCATCGGGTACAGCCAAGACACACTGCGTGCAGATCCACAGCAGCAACTTCATGGCCACATACATTGCCAGAAGTTGCGAAATCTAAATGCGATCTGCCCCATTAATACGTAATACACACAAGTTATAAAAAAGGAATTTAGTAGTATCAACACCATAACGAGCAAACATTAAAATTGACTGGTATTCAGGCCAAGTAGATTATCAATAGCAGCAGAGCAGATACAACGCAAAACAAAATGAGTAAATTAAAGCCATTATAAGCCTTACCGAAAATCGCAACCACTTAAAGCGATTATCACGCCACTAAATTACGAAACCTGCTCATGCTTGTTAAATGTCAGCAACTAATAGATTGCCTTGCTTTATCTCAAACAACTATTGCACCATACACGTTACCTACTGCAATCACATCGCTTTTCACTCCCTTTTCTCATCGTAAACTTGCCACCAGTACATTTTTACTCAATCAAAAAAAAATCGATATGTTGGCAAATCAGAAACTCTGTATTTATTAGAAATCTCAATTTTGACTCGCTATTGACGTAGCTAGAGAAGGACATGAAATTTGCTTGCTTACCATAATTAAACAAATTGAGCCACGCACTGAAATATCGCAATAGACTAAAGGCTGACTTGTTGGTACATTACTTCCGTTAAGTACAGTGATATACATTGTACATACTAGTGATATTCATTGTCATTGGTTTTAGATGCTTGCCAAAAAGCCCATTGCTTTATATGTGCAATTGCCACGTTTCTAACCAACATGAACAACGCAATACTTCAAGATTTGAACCACGTGGTATTATTGGTAGCGACAAAAAATCATTATTTTTTGTGCTCCACCCACCAGAATATACATTACAATGCAATTAAATAAGCTTGTTTATATTGTTACGAGACTTCATAAACTCGATCTCACGGCCAAAGCCGATAAGCAATCTGGGCTTCTACTGCTCGACAGACTGCATATAGGTATTGTAGCCGGTAAGGCATAATGCGATGTGTCCATCTAAGATATAATTGGGATCCGGAAAAGATATACTTTTTTGCAAGCCGTATGGTAACGGGCCGTTGTATTATGAGCCATACCAGTACCGATTTGCCTACTAAAACATTTCAAAGGATAGTGTAATGGACAAAGTTCAATTTTTAGTGTAAAATAGAACTTGGTGCATTATAAGAGTTATAGATAGCCTAGATTATATTAGGTTGGATAAAAAAGCTCTATCAAGGCATTTTTGCACCCATCGAAGTTTCTACCATCCTACCATCCTGCACGTCCCCTCTGTGCAAGGTGATGCATGACTCCGTCTCATCTGATAGCACTTTTTAAAGTAAATTGTGCACCTGAACCCAAACAGGCTTAATCCACCTTTTAAAGCGCACTCTGTACTACTTGGATGACTACTGGCTTTTATTGACATGAGATTGCGGATTGATTCGAAACCCATCCTCCTGCTAAGCAGGTTAAACGCGTCACGGCGTTCGGTCTAAAGGGCAAATTCTATATTCTACGATTTTAAGCAGCAAAGACACTAACGCTCGGTTGTAGGGCGTAGTGTAGTTAGATCCAATCATTGTTGTCGTCCAAGCATTTGTGTGTCGAACATGATGTTCTGATTTTTTTGAGATTCCTAATCAAAATCGGATTCGAAAGTTAGAAGTTGAACGCTAAAAGTTGGAAATTAAAACTTCAAAATTCAAAGTTGAACTAGAATTTGAAGTTGAAGTGATGTTGAAGCGATATTGAAGTCAAGTTAGATACGTCCTTTCTATCTATATAGACAGCACAGACGGAATTGAGCCATGTCGAGTTGACGTTAAAGTCGATTTAACGTTGAAGTCGAAGCTTATGTTCTGATCGAGGTCGAAGTTGAACTCGAAATTGAAATCGAATTTGAAGTCGAACTCAATAGCAGGGCTTGGGATTGAGAATTTTAAGAGTATTTACGATAGATACCACACATAACTAATGTTTCCCTAGAAATATAGCCGTGAACTCTTTCAACGTATTGCCGTACTTATGTCCCGTTTTATGTTATATATAGGAGGGAAACCGGGGAGGAAAATATTCTAGATTTTTCTAGCGCCCAAAGGAATAGAACGTTTCCGTCTGCTTCCCCGAAACACTTTCCAGCTTTACAAAAGCCACGGCATCATTTCTGTTCGATACGGAGACGCTCTAGGCTCCAGAAAAGAGGGAACTCCTTATTTACACTCTTGTGCCCACATAGTCAGATTCCTTCTAGGGTTAATGGTTAAGGGTTCTAGGGTTCTAGGGTTTAGGGTTAAGGGTTAAGGGTTAAGGGTTAAGGGTTAAGGGTTAAGGGTTAAGGGTTAAGGGTTAAGGGTTAAGGGTTAAGGGTTA
>RCHQ01000210.1:0-92326 GCA_003676415.1 Plasmopara muralis | reverse complement strand
GAAAAGCTGTGATCCAAGGTAGATTTTTTCCATTTGAATATATTTTTTCCATTTAATTTGAAAAAGGTATATTATTTTCATTCTCCCATAAAAAAATTATAATCGCATTTTTATTGCACACTTTAAGACCGAGGATAGTGAGCGATCGCTCACCGAAAGAGTGAATAGCTTCTTGCACGCTGCCTCTGTGCAAGGAATTGCATAACTTGTGGCTCTTGTAGCCAATCCTATGCTCACACGATAGTAGATTGACTACATGAACTCTTGCAAATGTTTCGAGATGGACAGCACTACCTTTCCACATCTGCTAAAAGAGCAGCTCGCTAGCTTCTATGAGTACGAGGGAATTGCTGCAATCGTAGTCTTCCCCGCTGCCAAGCAACAAGAACGCGTAAAGGCGCTCGACCCTTATAAGCTCAGGATATGTTCAAAAGGCTAGGCACCACGGGCTCAGGTGACATCGTCCATTGCGCCTTATGTGCGGTGAAGCTTGAGGCTTGGACGTTTAAAGGGTAGAAGATTAAAAAAAATCCTTTTGGATCAGGGACGGCTTTGGTCACGCGTGCTATGGTGCACACGGCTCATCTGGAAGGCCCATTGGAACCGAGTGTTCATATTTATATAACAATGATAAACAATTAATAAGCGACTTCCGGTAGATTACAATCTCCGCCAACGTTTTCTGCTGCATGACCTTTATAAATATGCTCGTATAGCAAAAATGTTGACGAGCTCCGTTCCTGGGGCGCCATTTCCAAAGAAGTCAAGAAAAATGTAGATTTAAAATATCACTCAACTCGGTAGAATCAGGCCTCACTGATAGTCGAGTTGCTCACTATATGGAAGTACTACGACAAATAGGCTTTTCTTTTCAGGACACTATTCCTCGTTATACAGGATCACTCTATTCCTCAGGCCTGGTCCCAATGGTCCGTAGTATTGCCGATCAAAGCAACATCTCCTGCTTTGGCGGGGACACATGATTCAAATCTGTCCCGAATAGGGCTAGTTAAATGTACCTTTGCCTTGCCCAAGGGCTTTGAGGATTTGATTTGTATCCGGATCGTGGCTGTACGCTAAACCAAGCGATAGATACTTTCGCTTCCATACTTTCGATAGCATTCGAAGGGATAATCAGCTGCTGATTAGACACGCAAGTGTAGTAGTATGTTTTCTGGTAGACTCTAGTGCGTCGCGAAATTTCGCGCACTGACATACAAGTGCGGTCAGCCAAAACAATGTCAACTTATCTTAAATTGAGGAAAGCGGTAAAACAGTCTTGGTTATATTGACATATAAAATATCTCTAGAGATTGCTAAGGTGGCTGTTAACAACTCATAGCCATGAAAAAATGCGACAGCTGTTTCTATCTTTGCGCCAGCAATTATTTACACTACATTGACGATATTCATACTATTTTGGACTCGGGGGATATGCACGATGACTTGCAATAATACACTATTTCAAAACTTCAGATTTGTTGACCTTTAAATAACATACCCCGCTCAACAATGTTATAATGGGGCACAAGATTCTATCAGCACGGGCATGGACAAGTGTTCCTTGACCCTGGAATCATCGCAAGTGAATTGACAGACTTTAGATGAATTAATCGATGCAAGGACGTAGGTACCAGCCGACCAGTCTTGCCAAATAGGGCTTTGGTGAGCCCTTTTTTATGTGCACGTCTTCTTAAAAAAACCTGGGCAAGTATACGCCCGAGAAAAGTATGGGCGTCAACAAAAGGCTTTTCGAAGATAGACGTGACGACGTCTTTAATCATAGCGAGCCAATAAGTTTCACTAGCAGCATTGACTACGGAAGACGCTCGAGGTAGCACTTTAAGTGTAAGTAAGATAGTGCCACCAACTTCGGGTAAGTAAGTCTCGCAAGCGAGTAACTTGGCATAAACTCACAAGAAAGTGGCATAGAGTCACCAGGATAACAAAATCCCGCAGGTTGGATACTTAGGTCCGCAGGACACTGGGTAGCATAGGTTCACTGGTTGGTAATGAAGTACTACCTAGAGCGGGTTCTTAAGCTTCGCAAAGAAGAGTAATCCAGGTAAGTTAGACGCACTGGTTTGAAAGGCCACGTGTTGGTAACGAAATATTACCAATAGCCAGCAACATAGCTCCGCTAGAAGTTAATAAGGATGCGATCCGAAGTCAAACCCAACATTAATCAAAATAGAATTTCCGTAAAATATCGTTTAAATAAGTGATATATTTCGATCAATTTATTTATTAAAAAGTAGTGAATAAATCTACAGTTAAATAAGAAGACCTTCATTCGCTATATTTTATGGAATAACAAATAAATGCCTGTGTCCCTCGAACAACTTTAGGGCCGACAAAGATACCTATCCACTATTGATAGCTGGGCTGGTCGCTGCGTCATGGCAGGTTTCAGACATTATCTGTCTCTTAATGGCATCAATACATCTTTAAATCTAGACAGAAATGTATTATTTGGTCTAGGCATACGTTGCACCTTGAGTCAAAGATTGGTTTATCACTAAGTGCAGAAAAACTTAAATGTGGCCCACTGTCAAAGCTAATCGAATTAAAAAGTAAGACACAAGATTGACATCGTGTCAAGCACAAAGTTTTGTGTCATAAGGCGATGCCCACTGCCACGAGAAAAGTGTAAGATCATGATAGCCTTCTTTGCAAAAAAAAGCAAAGAGCGATATGGTGCGGGAGGAGAAGTCTCATCATCTCATCACTCTAGACCGATTATCTGTGCTCAAAAGTCGAGCAGAGAGTAGCAACCATTCCAGGCTCATAATAAGCAGAGCAGTGCAACGGTACACCGAATTATTTGTTTCTTAACAACATGGACGGGCGTACAATGTACAGTGCACTCGATTTGATCAACATATACTATCAATTTCAAATAATAGAGTTGGTATACTCCATACGGAGCGAGTAGTCCTATTAGTAATTCAAGGGAGTGGTACGTGATGCAACAAGGGCTTAGGTCTGGAGATACATGGCGCACATCTCTATCGATCATTGTGGCCTTTTGACCGGACGTACTTTGACTATGAATCGGTCCGGATTCGCTCTGAAGAAAAATAATTCTTTGTGAAGACCAATCAATGCCATCGCATGCAACTTTTTGAGGTCATGGAAACCATTAAGTTTTATGCTAACATATATTTTTGCGGGGAAGGGAGTAAAGCCCTCGGCGGCTTGATATACAAGCATCTATGAAAGTGAGGGATGCTTTGAAAGTGAAAATGGTATCGACTTGGCGCCTCAGAACAGTTTGGAAAAGTAGTTTGGCCTAGTTAGCCAAGACAGTAGTACTATTCAGGTCTCGCAAAACCTCTGTTCGATCTATTGAAGAAAAACGCTGAGCCAGTACCATATTTCATACAGTAATATAGATAAGAATCTTTAATGGGCACTTGCTCTGGCCTTGTCGGATGATACAAAGCCGTTTGGCGTCCATGCGACGCTACCGACTGTGCCATCGGCTGTACACTAGTGCAACTCGATGGAGGTGGTCATAAACGAGTTGTCTCGTTTCAGTCCTGGTAGCTTTGAGCTTGCCAAACTGTTCTATACCAACTAAAAAACGAAGATAGTTGGGTGAAATTTCGTGTGTATTTTCTGGACTATAAGCAGACCTTGCAAATTTGAAGAAGGCAATTAACACGTCTCAATTATGCCAAATAATGACAAGACGTTACCATTCTTCGCAAATTATAAACTTGAGCTAAATTTAAGGCTGGCAAAAACAATGCGCATGCCAAAGCGCTCTCGCGTAAGATGAAATTGAAGTTGGCCTATATTAGCGGGGTCGAACAAATTGCTTGACGAACAAATTAGTTTGGCATACACAACGATTACCAATTTGTAGCCATTCATGCGTTTATTTATTGCGGACAAAGAAGTCATAGTCGAGTCGTTTCGGCTAGCTAGACTGAAATACCAAAGCGTATGAAAAACGTAGTCGGATAGCATTAATTAGGTGCAGAACACACGTACAATTCGTATATGCATACAAAATGGTTTTGATGAAGGTCGGATGCGCACAGTTTGTAATTCGTGCGCGCCCTAATTCTTGATGCACGAGAATGCGGACCTCTATGGGTAATCAAAATTATTCCCAGTACGTTCGCACAAAACATGAGCTTTGACACAACCGCAAGCCGTGCGTGCACAGCTTCAACGTAATCCAAGTCTTATTAGGAAGACCACGGCAATAATTACCTCCTCACGACGAGATTGGTCGTGCATGCTTTCTTGTGGGTGAAGTAGATGGCGCCTGTTGCTATTCCAACCTAGATGACTATTATAGTCAGAGCCTCCTTCGTGATTAGAGTTGTTGCATCATCGCTCGTATGGGTGGGACTGGTGGGATGCATAGCCACAAAGTTAGAAGTCAAGCAGCACGGTCCTTGCTTTGGTAAACGCATCCCACCGGTCATCTTTAGCTTGCAACATCAGCAAATGAATCGACGAGGCTTTTGGCAGTAGCTTCAAAATTTGCCATATGAAGTTATTTTAGATATGATTAACATAGGGGGCAAAAATTGAACACTTGGCTTAGTCTTAAGAATGGCAGTCACTGCAATGTGAATAGAGTTCTAGCAATTAAGTCTTTTAAATATTTGATCATTTTTTGTCATATCACTGCTCCCGTCTTGGAATTTTTTCAACCATTTTGTCAGGTACGTGGCTTAAAAAAAGTCTTTTCGACACAAACTTTTTGACTTGTTTTTACATCCTGGGAGGGCTGTAACTAATACGCCGTTCGGATACTCATTGTCTATCACACCCAAGACTAACATCTGTGGCAAAATTGGAACACGAGAATCGCATTAAGCAAGGTAATTTGCTTCAATTGCTCCAAGCGAATTATCTAAAGAAGCATGAGCCGAATCGTCCGAGGTTAGCCGAACGAGAAAGACCATGCCGCTCCACCACCTTGGTGCTTTCGCACACACTTCAGTTCTATCGCTCGGTCGGATCGTCAATATATTAAATTAAACGTTTAGGCACGTGTAGACATGTCAAACCTAGAGTCGTACACCTTATGCACACTACGGCATAATCAACCATTCTCATTGCAAACCACTCGCAGTTAAATGGAGTTCGTCAATCACCCACGTGAGGTGTTACTACTACCTGTCGACTATGGTATGTATGCTCTTTACTATACATCCCGCCATGTTGACTTGCAACATAGCTCGTTTACACATTGACGACTGTGTTGGATCTGTGGTCGCTCTAGCCAACTGTTAGCGTGAACGATGCAACACTTATCATTTGGCTTTACAGCTTGAGACATCGGCGTAAAATTGGCTACCTCCGTATCTTACGCGTTCCCGTCTAGTTCTTTGCACGGGAGAGTGCGTCGATGACGTCACACTATTTCTTTGGTAAACATCACGAAGTATTTGGTTCTTGTTACCAAGTCATTATTCTTTTAATGGCCGTAGCGCTAATGGCAGATCTCATGAGACTACATCCTAGTGTTTGCCTTTTTTTAAACTGTTCTATCCACTAGTGATAAGAAGTAGTTTTTCTCTTTACGTCAGATAACCACCTCTATGGCAATTGTGCCAGCCTCACAAAGGTGTAGAGCACTTCTAAAGACCCTTAAATCAGCTCAAGCAGAGTAGCTTTAGGTGGAATACATCCAGACTATTTGTGCCCTCGATTCTGCAGTCCCTTCTTTATAAGGGCGTTATTTACTCAAGCATTATTGTCGTTAACGAACAATTTTTCATTATAAATCTATCAATGAGGAGACTTTTGCGTTCTTCGGTGAATGCCATGCGTGACTATTTTTGCTCTGATAAGATTAGTCGTCTCGAACAGAGACTTCTTGTCATATTCGCATCGACACGATTATGAAATACGTCTACAATGATGCTAAAGAAAGAACACCGCTCATCAAAGCACCTTTCAGGGGAATATATACCTCTCCACATGTATCTCACGCCGGAGATGCACAGCAAACATAGTTTACGGCGATTACTACTCAGCGCGTCGCGTGCCACTCTACGTGCATATTCGGTGGCTCGGCCTTAAAGCCTTTACATATACCCAATCTTTCCTCTGCTCACGACTAGCGTTGGTCAGTATATAATGTGCCATTCCACATGCGTCATCAGAGCCTTGCCTTCGATGCCTTCGCCAATGTCTGGCATGGTATGCAGAGAGCGCTACTCTTGATGAGCGTTTCTAGAAAGGTCACGCAACACTTTACGGATATCATTGGGGCCTCGCCATTAATTTCGAGGTCTACATAGACCACCCATTAACGGCATGCAGCAAATGCTATCCTCGTCGATTACTGCTTAGAAGTGTACGTGCCACTTCACGCGCAATTGATTTGTGTAAATCGCCTTAGTTTCTAGCTGACTGTGCAATCTATGACATGCAGCGAGTACTATGGCGTACGCGCACTGCTCAGTGGTTTACCTGCCACTCCACAATCACTAGTAGGACTTCGCTCATACTTCGCTGGCTTAACGTCAGTCATGCTATCACCGATGTAGAGCAGATGATGTCTCTTACAAGCCTGGATCGGTAACCTACCTACCACGTAATCCTCGGATTTAATACCATCAGTGTCCGTTTCGATATTTCAATGGTGACCGATTCGGTCTAGAATTCGCACCAACAACGCTTCTGTTTGCTAGCAGATATGGGCTAAGGACTTAACCCAGCTCTGGTGAAAAAAAAACGGGTGTCCCTTAGCCTTTGCTCACTGGCTGCAGAGCCGCAAATGGCGGGCATTACCACGGATAAACTCCTAAGGATGCCCATATGCCGCTTGGATGCCCACCTTCTCATTATCAGCATAGCTGAATTTCATGTGGACCGGACTATCTCATGGACGCTAACTCTATGGGCCTTTTCTACTCGTGTAGCCTGGAATAAATTAGCATACATTACCACTTTTGTGGTCCCCTCAAACGAGGTCTAGTGTAAAATGGAATGCCTTTGATCGGGTCGCGCTCGTGCACAGACCGTTCATGCAAAAGATGGCTGCCACATCAATTTAGAGAGTATCATTCAAAATAGTTCTTGACTCCTAAAGCTTCTTCTTTGTTCAGCGAATTTTAAAGGATCGTCACTGCAAATGGTACGCGTACCTTAGTGGCAAAAAAGACTTGCCTCGACTAAAACTGCTGCTCATACAAATTAGAATGCGCCGCCTCAAACTCAGGTATTGCGTGTAAGTACCCATTTATAAGCTCGCCGAAATGGCCACATGAGGCGTAATCCACAATCTGATGCTCTTTATGCGGTGGTCATTAGGATCATTTCATTCGCTCTGACCGGTAACAGGATATCCTTTCCTTTCTTTTCAGATTTTACGCTCAATGTGGTCGACGCCGGTATAAGGGAAAGTTCGCCTTAAGCGCAGGCGTCATTTACGCAGACGACTTTGTCATCTTTTGTTAAAGATTACCAAATAGAGCCCTTACAAAACTGGAAAGCGCTTTACAACGCGAATATTTGTATTGTGTTCTTGAACAATCAAAAGCTGTACATTATCAAGCCCAAGAAAGATTGTCAGCTTATTCGGGCCGTCTTCGTCCCATGAGGTGAGTAAGCTCACTGATTTATGCTCACATAGATTTAATTTACACACGTGTAAATTAACAACGAGTTCACTAAATACAGCGGGTTGCCGTTGCTATGAAAGTATCTTTTTAATTTTTGATCTTCTTTTGGCACATAGAATCCCCACGAAGTCGCACATCGATCCTTGTCTATCTTAGTGATTTACCGTTACTTTCAATAATAGAATCGCATATAGCTCTTAATTTGGCCTGAATCAATCCAAAGTTTGTCAATAAAGCCTTTGTAAGGTAAACATCCCACAAGTTGTAAGCCGAAACTTATGCCGTGGTCATTACAATATTACTGCTTCTCTATTAGTCCCTTAGTATTGTTATCTTCCTAGTACTACTACCTTCTTATTATATTTTATAACATCACTTGACTTGTAAAGCACGATATGGACCATGGATTAGCGTGACACGCAATGGGTTCGTGTAGTCTCGAAGTAAATCTCATTCACATTGTTGAAGGCGAAGTAGAACGAATTAACGTACCAATACGACCACCAAAAAAGGGTCAGCAGTCGTTGGCGCGGAGAGGTCAGTCATTGTAATCATAGCGTGCGCACTCGCGTGTGGCGAACACGGATAGATTGATTTTTCCGTGCTGGTTTTGAACACGATGGTGGGGTACAACATGTAGATCAAGGTGCGGACACTTTTTTACCGCCGAACCTATGACATCAGTGTTCGTAGCCAAGGATGTGGCATATAAATGCAGCTTGCAGAAGAAGCCAGCCTTTACCGCCAAAGGTTGGCTCTATGTAACAACTTGCTAATTCCCCCCCCCTGGATTAGATCTAAACCTTATAAATGTATTTTATCAATCATTATTGGAAATCGATCATGACAATGACCTAAAGAGCGCTGTTGTCTTACCACGTCAACCGTACGATAAAGAAGACAGCACCAAAGAAGTTGGCTCCGACCTTTACAGCTCCGCTGCACCAAAGTTGGCCTCTGCACCAGGAATAATGCTTTTTTAAAGGCTTCGCTAGCAACAAAGGCTGCGACTGGTCCGTGGGTGGCGAATTTTCTTGCACCAGCGTGTCTATCGGGCAATAAGGCTCTTAAAGAGATTCCCACTCCGCTCTGGCGTGGAATGCGGGTCCATCATTCTCACATTCCTGCTGGGGCCTTAAAGTCACTTTGAAAAAAATGACGACATTGTCAAACTAGCTTTATTGCGTGAGGTTATGCATTTCAAAATGTTCGGATGTGATGCTAGACTTATTCATCATGCAAGAGACCTCACCATGAAAACGAACAATTCCATGTTTTTTTGGGGTCAAGACCCAGCCTTTGATAATGACGTCGCCTGTAACAGGAACCAGATAGAAGATGACGAAGCCAAAGACGACAACTTATGTACATGTTTCGGGAGGAGACAGAGGCTCAAGTCAATGACACAGTGAGCAAAGGGCCATGTGACTCGTCCACTGATGAGTACCAATATAAGCCACCGTTTCTTGAAAGGTCTACTCACAAGCTGGAATTCATTTCTGATAAGGAAGAGGGAAAATTTCTAGAAATGTACTACCCCCCATAACACCGAGCATCATGGTCACTTGCTTTGCGCGCCACGAACGCTTCCCGGGACCGCTATTTGCGAGACATTTAAAAACTGCTTCTTTGAATGTCGATGGCTCTAATAAAACTATTACTTTTACAGCAGATTTGGCTCTCGCACGCCAAAGTACGGGTGGAGTAGAATCGTCGAAATCTCCTTATTCTTTTTCTATTTCTTGTTCTTCTCGATGCAGTGAGGAGCTGTCCGGCGCTCTTGATTCCTCCAATTCAAGCCATTTACGTTTAGTACGTGATCGCTGAGATGTCGAATTTTTATTACTGGGACGGCTCCTGTGTTTCCTTGTCTGTCTGCATTTCATGTTTCGCGGGGTTCCACCTTCGAGATTGAGTGAGTCGCAATCCAAGTCGTCCGTAGCTTCAACGGTGGCCAATTGTTAGAATTCAAGATAAATTCGTCGATGCTGAAAGCGCGAATGATAACCGATTGCCCCGCCTCGATGTCATCAACACGATATGCTTTGGAAACTTCTTCGAAGCCCAAAAATGTGCCAGCACGAGCTTTATGGTCTCAATCTGGTCGCTTTTATCTTGCAGCTAGGATGTACGACCGACAATTATGTGCTTGACACTTGGCTTATGATTGTAAACAACCTCAAACGGAGTCTTAAGCAAGAAACTCGAGGACGGTAATCGATTCTTGATGTAGATTGCTGTCATCGCTGACTTGTTTAACTTGACATAGTGCAACTTGCTGTGGCCAATCTCATCTTAGCTTTGCCATTGCTTTAATGCACGTATGGTACCGAAGTCTGCTGCATATTGCCTTCGTCTCCATAGACATTTTGAAGAGAATTGCTTGCAAACTCGCGGCTCCGTCGTGTCACGCGGACTTGACCTTCTTGTTGAACTGGGTCGGGTTCATCTTATTATCATTCTGGCTGCAAAAAATGCTCTCCGACTCCTTTTGAAAACAGAAGCCTCTTATGCATCCATTGGCTTCATTCACTATTAGTAAAATGTATATGCTACACCCAGCGAGTTGCCCCATATATCAAGTTGTAGCGGCTCAAACTTGTCATGCCTGCGCTCGTCATGATTGCTTGGATATGGTTTTGGCACCATATTCGCTTGCTGACACCCTCGACACGTATTCGATCCGGTCGACTGAAAAAATGCTGTTGCATTTTTAATCCTATCTGCCAGCCCCATCTTGCGAAGAAGTTCTAGGGGACATGACTCATTAGCACATGTACATCAACACCATTACTTTAAGCTGCTGCCGCATTTGCTGATCGCTGCTCCATGCGTAGCGAGTAGCGACCATCTACAAAATCTATTATAGCTACCACTTCTCGTGATTCCTTGCGAGCAACATGCATTTTTGCTCCATCAAACGCCACTTAAAATTTGCCCTGTTTGTTAATCTGCGATATCAGAAGCAGATTTTAGTCATACTGGGCACTTACAGCGCGATCTTGATTCTGCTCCCAGGCCCGCCACCATTCGGCAGAACCACATTCTCAGTAATAGTCTACACATACCTTGTACAATCAGCCACCAAACTTTCGCCATCATTGCGCTCAGCCGAAGTAACAAATCTGGTCTTGTCGCGGCATATATGGTGAGTCGCACCACTATCGATGGTCCACATACCAGATACGCATTTCTTCGTTAGAAACTCACATTCCAACAGGATGCAGACGCCTCTCAAATGTAGCTGTTGCCTTTACCAACACAGTGCCCCCACTGGATATTTCTAGCCTCTTGGACGCCGAACGTATGTCCTACCTTGCCGCGGTACGTGCACTGGTAGGACTCACGCTCGGTATTTAATGCTTCAGTCGCATTAATAATTTTCCTCGTAGTCCATTTTGCCGTCGAATCATCCCCTTGACGCTAAGCATGCTCACAAGTAAGCATCTTTACCGCATCATGGGTACGGATCTCTATAATGCTCATTCCTAAATTTGGAATTACGCTCTCAAGCCCCTTCGAAAGACTCAGCAACATACAGTTTGCGACATCCTCGTTCTCTATCTTTGCACCAATGCTAATAAGCTTGGCAGCGATGTTAAGGAGTTCGCTGCAGTGGTGCGTGGCGCTGGTACATTCAACCATCCTCACGCTGAGCAACAGGCGCTCAAGGGAAACTTTGGTCTGTCTTCTGCGACCTAGTACAAATCTTTGATTGTAATGAGGAATTCCTCGCTTCGTCGCAGTTGTCGACGACATGGTGATAATACGCACTCATGTGAAGCAGCATCAAACAAAACGCGATTTTACTTGTCTATGGTGAAGAGCTCTCCCGATTGACAGCATGCCACACTTACTTCGCCGAAACACACCAGGCATGTATCGACTCCAATTCGCATATTTGTGTTCATCAAACTTATCGATGGAGATGTTGGAGGACACGTTCGCCGTTGAAGCCATGGTACTTGGGCTCCTGATGTTTTGTAGTATGAGCGTAAAGCAGTGTAGGATCGGAGAGAACTAGGGGGGGAGCAAAGAAACTAAAGGAGGAGCGAAGCGAAAGCATTTGCTCGGGAATTTTTAGATTCGAAATTGAACGTATTAACATGGTCCCTAGTTTGTAGTTACATACTATCTTTGAGCCACTCAATCATCTAAGCCAGTCAAAATAGTATTACGATCCGGGCGAAACGTTTTTCCCAACCATGCGCAATCGTTTTGAGTGCGCCTATGTATGCGCATATCTATGACGTCATCGTTGCTTACTCTCACGGACGCAGAACCATGTATCGTGCGAGGGTCACATCGGACAGGTATAGAAAACCAACATTACCCGTAGTATACCGGTGATACTCAACGGTCTTGTCAGCTTAAAAGTGCCGGAGAAGGCCTCTCTGACTTTGCCTTGCGCTGTCTTTATGATGAGAACCAGTATTTGTGCGACCATGTTTGATGCTGCTCTCTGATTCGACCTTTTCGGTTTGGCTGCGGCTCCGTGAGGGCACTCAAAGATTTAGAAGAGGATGGGCTTCCTTTAGCGTAAGGCCTATGAGGTTTGCCGTTAAATACATCTTCATGCAATTCAGCATGTGGCCACCAAGCTGCATCGACATTTCGCTTTCCATTCAGGTACGCGATTGCTTAGACTTATGAGCGATACGATGGTTATCATCAGGCACCGTACGGCCACCCGTACCCGCCTTACCAGTAAGATCAGCGTAAGTTTAACGATTAAAAGGGATGCTAGGGTCATCTCAAGACTCGAATGAGCAAAGTATCTCTCAAGCCGCCGCACATAGAACGTCAAGGGCGTGAATTATGCCTTGAGACGGTCGATGGTGAAAGCCGACCCGCGCCTTTCTATAACTATAAGAGGTCTGATAACTCGCACAAAGTTATAGGTCGTTTCTAGCAATACCGGTTATAGAATACGGTCACAAATTACAATGGCCTTTTATGTGAGCCGCTGCGGTTTGACAGACGTTGTTTTATTGATTGGTAACCCGCACGCTGATGTCAGCAACAGACCATCCTAGAACAGATGGTCAGACGGGAAGAAATATCACGTTCTTGAAGACACACTGCGCAGTATGTGCACTGAGGCGCCAAACTCGCTGACTATTAAGCTTTTATACTTGGGCATTTCTACTGCAATTTACGACCTCATGTGATTTACTCCGTCCAATGCTAATCGGCTGAGGCACCCAAGAGTTTTGTTTGCTCTCCGTAGCACGAATGCTTCACAAAAGTATAGGAAAGGCTAGAAACTAGTTTTCACCCAAGTGTCAAACGTGAGACTAGCTCACATACGGTTGCACAAAAGTCGACTGATAATGCAAAAAATCCAATTTCATAAGAAATTATCATAAATGAATTTAAATGATTGCTAAATTTTGAATAACCATGTGCAATTTTGGTATATTTGAGCACAAAAAAGCAATAAAGTTCAACAATTGAGCTGTTAAGCGACTATTATAATTTCGGGCTCCTATATTTATTCAAGCAGGAACCAAGTCGATGCTTATGGACATTCAATCGTCCTTCAAGATTGTCAGGTTTTGAAGCGTAACCAACGAGTAAGTCGCAAATTCGATCCTGTGGCAGATCTCGTAGAACCTCACATACTTGGCCACATGCAAACATCCTATTCTTGGTGTCAACCAGTTACTCTCAGCGCAAGGCAAGCGTGTGTTTATCTCCAAATCAACAGTGTCCAAGACCTTTATTTAAAATTACCTGTCACTCGAGAAGCCATTCGTAAAGACCCACGACAATCTTAGAGATTGCAATGTTGTAAAGACGACAAAATCTCGTTTTCATCGTCACAAGTCCAGTGTCTTTTCTTAAAAATGGTAGCTGACAAACTGGAAAGGAGATGACGTTTGCTCAACTTTATCGAATCCTGCTGAAATTTATTCGGTACCAGGATTGTTTCTCTCCCTCGTGTTTTACTCCGTATACGATTGCAATCTGGTTATCAACCACTAAGTTCGTGCTCAATCCCTTTCTAAAAAAGCCGTCTCGGATGACGTCACAGCCGGCATGTTTAACTTCGCTGAATAGCAGTCGCGGGATCTAATAGCAACATATTCGGGGCTGCAACTCGTATGTATTAAATTTGGCAAGTTTCGTAGGAACCCCGTGTTTATGTCACTCAATTAATTTACAGTACGGAACGTCGTGCGTGACAGCCGTCCCACCATTATCGACAAGAGTGGGTGTCAAGACTTGCCCTTCGAACCACCCACCCACCAAGTCGTTTCGAAGCTGATGCCTGAGGCCCCAATGCGTCTGATTTGACCCTGCGCACGCCCTCTTGTGGCCGCCTACCGTTTGCGTGGTTCTCGACATCAATTGCATGCGTCCAAGTGGTCGAGTTGCCTCGTACTTGGTAAAAAATCAAGTGATCGTGTTCATTTTCGAGCGGCAAAGGTCCAGGGTTGCAATGGGCACATTATCCACGCACGTGCGTCTGATTACGTAAAGCTGGCATGTCGCTGTTAGTCACAAGGACGCTGTAATCAGGTCCCAACTCAGGATGACAAGTCGCCGGCTAAAAAACCGTAACTCCTTTGGGTTACATGGGGCGCTACCCTCTTTCCACTTTTGTGGCATTACACGCCGTTCCATGGTGCCCGTACCGTTTGAACCGGCACTTTCGACACCCAAAGAAGGTTACGCGGATCGTCGACGAAAATGATCGCATCGGCTGGTACACTTTTGCTCCCAATATGTACAGCTCAAAAAGTTAATGAACTTCCAATTTTCCCAATATGTACAGCTCGATCTCAGCGGTTGCAGAGAGCCATTGCCCTACTGTACCCTAATGACATGCGCCGGCCTGTTTCAAGTGGTACACGTCAACGGGCTTGCCGGATCGACATCTGGCCGCGATGCCCATTTGGCCAAGGCCTGGTTCCAAGTACCACTACCTCGCAATCTTCGTGAAAAAAAAATAAAAACACACACACAGCGACGACGACACTTGGGTCGAAAGGTGCAGCCAGCCAGGCGTCTGTCGTCTTGGTCCTCCTAGTCTTCGCTACGGGGAGCGATCAGACACGGCGGCGTTTTTGTGCTATACAAAATCGTGCTCACTTCCAGCGTCGCATCGCGATTGGCTGGCTCTTGACTAGTGCGTGTGCAAAAATACTCTTGCTCCCCATGGCCACATTCCAAGAACGGCAACCTCACCAGCAGGTTGCGTTTCCGCCACCACGTGCTCGCTTCTTGGTGCCGTACCATCTGGTACAGCTTCAAGACGTTCTCACGTGCCGTGTACGAAAACGGACTCGCTCGTTTCTTTAACTCGCCGTTGGTACAGTGTTGGTACGTCCACGATGTGTAATGGCACTGCCACGTTTCGAGGAATTACTAAGCCTCGTCTTGCGCTCTTGATCCGCAGGTCTCTTTCGTCGACGCTTGTCGTCGTCCAGTCACGCAGCAATCATTCGGTTTCCCAAGCTTTCCATGGGCTGTCAGACGTCCAAGGACGCCGTGCCCAGTAGTCCAAACGAGGCCCATCGGCCTAGTCTCAGTCATCAACGTCCTAGTGGGAGTCACCCACGTCCTCATTTAAGTCAAATTTTCCTCCAAGCGGCGTCTAAGCAACAAGCACGCGACGAACGGGGCGTTGGGGCCCATGGCGTGCCCACGACTGACTCGCATCGGGACGTTTTTAGCATCTTTGGCGAACGTGGCATGGCGTTGGAAGCCATGGCGCTTTCGCCGTCGTCCAGCCACTGCTCGCCCGCGAGTCCAAACGGCAGTCTCTTTAGTACGGCGACGACCGCCTCGGATACCGAACGGACGCTCGTGTTTCAGCGTCCTGCGGGGCAATACTTTGCCGCCCTTCGCGTAAGTTACGGCGTCTCCTCGGACACGGGCGTGCGCAAGCACAATGAAGATCGACAGGCCATTGCGTCCCAGCACGTGCACGACGACTTCGTGGCGTTCTTTGGGCTCTACGATGGCCACGGCGGCCCCGACGTGGCCGAGTACTTGGCGCAGCACTTGCATCACAATGTCTTTCATCACTTGCGCCATGCTACGCACGACGTGGCGTCGTTTGAAGCGGCCGTGCGGGCCTCGTACGCCGCCACGGACGACGAGATTTGGCGGCATCAATTGCCCAGTGGCTCGACGGCCGTGGCCGTGGTGCTGCGCGGTGCGACGGCCGTCGTGACGTCCGTGGGCGACTCGCAAGTCGTCTTGTCAAGCAATGGACGGGCGACGGATTTGTGCGTGGCCCACACGCCCGACCTCTCGACCGAACGCGCGCGGATCTTGGCGGCCAAAGGACAGATCACGGAAGGACGGATCTACGGCATGTTGGGCGTCTCGCGGGCGTTTGGGGACATTGATTTCAAGACGGGACGCGGGGACTTTAAAACCCGGTTCAACGGCGACTTGGTGAGTGCCACGCCCGACGTCGTGGTCCACGCGATCGAGCGGCAGGACGAATTCATGGTCCTCGGGTGCGACGGTCTCTACGACGTCATGCATCCCCAGGACGTCGTGAACTTTATTCGCGTGAAATTAGGCCTGCATGGCAATGTCCAGCATGCGACCGAGGAGCTCGTGAGCCACGCGATTGCCTTAGGCTCGACGGACAATGTCAGTGCGCTCATTGTGTGCTTTCATCAAGACGAACACGACGTGGTACCAGTGACGCCCATTGAAGCGGCACAGGCCGCGGAAGCGCAGAAAAAACGGGCCGCGACGACCGTGGACGCGAAAACATGAGGGAGGTTTTGGAAAAAGAAGATGATTGACAAGAGGGAGCAGCGGATCACATGTACCATAGCCTGCCTGCTACTTGCATCCATGTACCATTAATTAGAAAGAGGGGTTTGGTAATAAATAATTAGACGTATGACTTTTGAGGAATCTCAGTGCTGCTGTCTCGCCACTCGCCGTTCGACGCATGCAAAGTGAAGAGTCGCTGTAGATTCTTCTCTGTTGGATTCTTCCAAGCAATGGATGAAGCGCCGTCGCGAGTCTCGTATCATTGTTCCTACTTGCTTGGCGTACTTATAAAGGGTTTTGGATTGTTCACTCGCTTGACTTGGGCTTCTTTACGTTCCACTATCGGGATCAGTTGGCAACCCATGGGGTAAACGCGGTGTTCGTCACGCACGTTGATCATAATATTTGCCATCGATCACTAACAATTTCGTGTCGCTAGCCACACCAACCAATCTTGCGGATTTTTCCTAGATGATGGACCGTGTCTCTTCAGTATTAGTTTTGAGAGAGGAACGAGCTGTGAGTCACCTACTACAAAAAAAATAAAAATTGTTTCTCGAGAGACTTCGTTCAAAAAATATAATGTAGTATTTTTGTCCTGGTATAGGATATTACAGTGTTTGAACACTAAGCGGTCGGATGAGTTTATTCTGTGAGCTCCTGGTAGGTTCATTCGCTTCATTTGCGTCTTCATATGAAGCTTCAATTCTTTATGTCGACTTATGTACTCGCTGCGATCGAAGCCAGTTTTGAGGACCAGGACTGCATGCAATTCATAGGCCTCACATCACGCTGTAATTCCCGTCAACCCATGATGCCCTGTGCCTACACTCCCAGGACGTAATGAATCGTTTCTAAATCAGTAGTCGCGACATTTGTCGCGATTTCAGCGCAAGAATAGCAGGTCGTCGACGACACGCGGCTTGAGCCTGCTGTATTCATAGAATTTCGCCGTCAGGCTCTTGATATAAAGGCATTGCCATGGAAATGGCGATAGACAACAGAAATTGTTTTTGCATACACCGTACCCACCTCCCTGTCACAGCCCTACTACACCCACCCACCGACTAGACCCGCGTACCCAAAACCCATGGGCATGGGTAATTTTTGGGTATCTATGGTGTAAACCTCTTTAATGATATATTTTGTTGCTGTTGGTATTGTTTCTTTCGCAGCTTATTGAAAAGCGAGTCATCTTATGATTGTTGGTACGAGGCACATTGTGGAAAGCACCAATTTACGATAGGTAATCTTTTTTGCACAAACAAAACTTTAGAAAGCTTTGTGTAGTCCGGCACAAACATCTGAAGCTCTTCTAGTCGGTCTACTTTCGTCTTTAGTAACTTCCAATCACGCTGCTGAAAACACGAAGATTAAGTTTAAATGCGTGCCCACTTGCTTTGCTGAAAGCAAACCCGATGCTGCTGAGCCAATTTGCTAAAACTGAGTGTATGGGTAGACAAAAGACTCGTCAGTTTGATAATTCAGTAATAAACACCACCGTATTCTAAAAGACCGCAACGAGGAGCATGACAAGCTTCAAAAGACTTTGCGGCTTTCAAAGCTAAATGAACTTAAACTCGTCGATTTCATCAGGAGCAAAATCTTAAATTTAATCGAGGAACTTGGCTTACGACACCACTGAAAGTTCAAAGTGTCGTAATAAGCAAGCATGGGAGTTTCTGCATGATTTGTCTGACCACTTTAACCATCTTAACGAAGAGCTTAGACTATTAAACAGAGTTTAACCATTTTTAAATTTGTTCTTGAGAATTATTATGAAGTTTTCGCTGAAATTACGAAGAGCGCTGAGAGGCCAGTAGGTACGGCCCGACAAAAGTGTCGTACCGCCGAGCATCCAATTTTCAGATTCAAGACGTCGTCAATAGAGCAGAACAAGCACTCTCGACGACACGGATGATTTACGGCCAGCGTAAAGCAAGAGTACCAGTCCAAAAGATGCGGCGAGTGTTAATGACCTAACGTATTTAGCCGCTTATGCCAAATTAATTCTTTCTGCAGCAACAGAACAAGATACACTGTCCATATAGCAATTACTGATGTGTCTCACCCAGCAGCAAAAGCAATATCGAGCCCAGATACGATATCAAAATGCAACAGGCTTACGAGAGCTTCAAGGGCATAGAGGGATGAGCAGAAGAAAAAGACTTTTCCTTTGCATGAATGAAATGTTGGCAAAGATTTGAACAATGAATCTTTGCATTGAGATAGTACTACGCCAATAAGCGCAGCTTGTTGACAACAGAGTGGTTTGAGAGTTCGTGACGGCAATCTCGAGTAGTTTAAACAAATTCAGGCCAAATGCCTACCGTGCCCTCAAAGGCGATTCCGAGTGCATGAACGTGCACAAGACATATGCACGGATCAAAACTGAAGCTTCAGGCCTAATTCTTTCGAGACTGATATTCGAAAACGAATAGTCGGCGGAAGCAAAGGGATAGTACTTGTAAGTACGTCTTTAGGTTCCATCAAAACACAGCAAACATTGTAACAATAAATCAGTCTCTGAACTGCACTCGTTCGGAAACAAGACAGTGGCACCGAAAAATCTCGTTTCGTTTTGCACGCCTCCTCTGTAAAAGGGAAGTCTGTGCCTTTTCAGAAAGTGGTATGTAAATGAAATCAAATCCTGAACCTTGACCATTAAAAGCAGCATCAATAGCCGTTTGTGCCGGAATAATCCACTTCGGAGGAGCTGAAGAGTTGCGGCGGCAGTGAACAAAAAGCTGATGGATGAGGTTGACTTGAACTTACTCGACAGATGATGCAACCGAAGGTAAATCGAGTCCACCCGAAACTTTATTTACAGAAAACCACTTGCTGGATAATTGTCCACGAGTAGCGACATTAACAATTGTTGTCGATGGAGTGTTATTGACGGAGTTGCGCATGAGTGGAGTTAATTGCAGCAATTTTTGTTTCGAAACTGAAAGTGTACCCAGGAAATGCCAAAGCGTTGATAAAGTCATCGTCTTTAGTATAAGCACTCGACCACGAAGAGTCCGTGCTCGCCATCGCCAAGAAACACAGTGAACGAGAAGAGAGCTGAGCTGATGGCTGGGTGTGACAGCTGGTCCTACAGCAATGCCCAAAAGAGAAGTGTGCTCGTGGTTTTGCAAAACGCGAGCTCCCAAAAGTTGGAGTTGATTGTAAATTTCAGTATCGTCGGTAGACCAGAGACGAAATTGATAAAATTACTGTTTTATCCATATTTAACCGCATACCAGTGGCAGCACAAAAGGATTGTACCCGAGCCAAAAATTGGGGCGCGTGTGAGAGATTGTTGAAGACTCCAGTGACATCATCGGCAAAGCTCAGCATGTGATGATATGAATGTCGTATTTTTATTGCATATTCATCACTTGTCGCCCGCAGATAGCAAAGCAGAGACTCAACAAAAAGCACAATCAAATCGGGAGAAAGTGGACCACCCCGTCGAACGCCGACTCCCTAACTGAAAAAGTCTGAGCGTGAAGAATGTGTAATAACTTGGACTAATGTTCCCTCAGAAAAAGTCTTGACCCAATGTCGAAAATTAAGTCCGGACCCCCAATGCTAAAGTACATGAATGAGTGCCTGCCAGTTGACACTATCGAATGCTTTGGCAAAGTCGAGGCAAATTGCACCGGCCGAATCACGGGAATTATTTCGCCGACAGTAGTCTCGTCCCGGAACAAAGCCATACTGATCAAATCCCAATAAGTTAGGAAACCCTTGATTAGATCGATAGGATAACGCCTTGGGCCCGATGTTATCATCTTGATTCAGCAACGTCAAAGGCCGATAGTTTTTTGGGTCCGAGCGAGAGCCGTCCTCAAAAAGCAATGAAATATACCACGTCGTTGAAATTTAGTCATTCGACCCTTCTTAAAATTAAGCTGCATAGACAAGTTCCAAAACCTGAGCCCATTGAGCCGAAAAAAGTTGATAATATTCCGCAGGAAGTCCATCTGGGCCGGGGGATTAACCACGGGCAGTGCTTAATAGCTCATTTGACGTAAGCGGCGCATCGGGCATAGCAGCGTGATTTGACGGTATCTTTTGAGTGCTATGATGAAGAATATTCTGAAGTTTTTGTGGGTCAAAGTGCTGACGTTCGACCATCAGATCATGAGATCCGACTAAAAAATGGTACTTCAAAACTGACGATGAGTCGATAAAATTGTGGCGGGATCTTTAGACAAGCCCAAAGACGTGTCAATTGATAAAATTGAGAGCTTCAATTGTGGCGCCATAGGAGACCGAAAAAAGTGTTTTGAAGACTGCTCACCGGACGCGATATTCATGTCAAATTTAGAAACACTTGTCCGGTCACGAATTGTCGTTGAAAAACTCAAAAGGCTTGGCGGGACAAGTCACGCCGCTGTCAATTATAGTCACTTGGATCCACTGAGAATAGTTTTTCGCAATCACGAGAAGCCGTAAGGAGGTTCCGAAGTTGAGCAGCGATAGCTTCGTTACGTCGTTTATATTCTCGGCAGAGAAAAATACGGTCCCTTCGTTTATGCTCATCGAGTAAGCATCCCAGATTCCGCTTTGCGTCGAGGGAAGCTGCAAGACGATCAAATTGCTCGAAAGTTGATCTTGAATAGAGCTACATTGGAGTAGTCAGGGTGGACATTTGAACGGGAGCGAGTTTGCTGAAATGTTGCAGCGGAGACGCTGAAAGCTCAATAGGGACGTGATCCGATGTTCCATACTTGTGTCCCATTAAATGCCCACTGGTGCGAATATATTTGTCATAGAAGTCAACGCTAGCGAGACAGAAATCAATTTGATTCTGAAACTTTGGGCCCGTAAATTCTTGCAAATCCGGATTTTTAAGGCGCCAAAAAGCAATTAAGCCGAGGCTAATCATCCAATCAAAAAGCTCAGCGCGGCCGCTGTCATGGAAAGAGGGACCAGGTGTAGCTTGGTCTACATCGGGATCCATAGTCATCTTAAAATTGCCCAAAATGAGGTGTACAACAGAACCATGAAATTGCCGTGGTAGAGTCGAGAAGAAAGAAGGCCGATCTTGTGGGCGGACCGGACCGTATACCACGTAAAAATAGATGCGAATTCCACCCAAGTTTGCGGACACGGGCAAATATTGATTCGTCAGTAAAGTTGAGTCTGTAAGAAGAGGTGTTTCGTCACAACTAATTAAAAAAAGGTGACTTCCATTAAATAATAGAGCAACGCCATTGCGACCGCGTTACCCAGTAGAGGGTGATTGTGACCAGATCGAACGGGCATGTGCGTCTGCAGCATGAGAAAAGAAGTCGTTGTTTTCAACCGATTGCTGACTTGAGAACTTGGTTTCTTGTAAAGCGATGAGTTAGTAAGTTGAAAGGAGATCGTGATGAAGTTGAAGGCGTGACTTATTCAGCCCGTTTACATTGAGTGAAATCGCCTTAAAGGCCCACGCCTCTAATCTAAAAGTGAAGGCGAGAAATTAATGATCCAGTCGCATCAGGTTTTAAAGCTTGGACGGCTTGGACCAAAGTCTTTAATAAGTCGGGCACTGTCTCGTACTGCAATAAGTCTTTTGCAAAAGATTTAATACCCATCAGTCAAAGTGTAGTGTCCGAAAGAAGTGGTATCGCTAAGTCAACGAGAAATTGAGAATTTCTATCGGTAAAGATAGAAATCTTGAGTGGGTCGTGATAGACCGTAGGTGCTATAATATGAAAGACTAATTCCCAGCTTGAAAGAACGAACTGGGCCTTCTTGGTTTGCTCCGCAATAGATGGAACATGTCTGAAAAGAAGTTTAAGCATCTTCTTTGCTTTGCCTGTCGTCCGAAGTATCTTGATGCACTGCAATTGGGCCAAACTCGTACCAGGGCGAGTATTGGCAACAAGACGACAGGCGCTGCGGTAGTTTGCCAATGTAGCAAGGTGTTCAGAAAATGCCATGGCCAGGAGCATAAGTCCTGGGTTTAATTTAAACGTGGCTAGTTGCTCAAGCGGAGGGCGGTCCGTTAAATTAAGCAAGAACGAGTCGATGTACTCAAAGAGTTCACGACGAGTCGTTTTTTCCACATCGTAAAGCAAAGTTGCAGGAGTAATTAGATCGATGTGCGCTGGCGTGGCAGCAGCGACGGGATTACTTTCAAGGCAAGCTTCGTTGGCCTCCTCGCGGCGAAGTTCAAGATCGTACTGCCATTGGGTAACCTCTTCTTGTGCATCGTCATACCATAGTGAAATATAGTAATTAGACCTGAAAAGATCACAAGCACTTGCTGTGCCTTCCAATGCGTTAACATCTTATTTAA
Source organism: Plasmopara muralis (assembly GCA_003676415.1). NCBI lineage: Eukaryota > Oomycota > Peronosporomycetes > Peronosporales > Peronosporaceae > Plasmopara > Plasmopara muralis. Next base: position 69,700 of record RCHQ01000210.1, on the reverse strand, counting down.
TGGCTGAAGATTCAACCACTTTAGAACCGGAGCGACCACACAGTACTTTCCGATTGGACGCTGCATTTGCCCATAGAGGAGCGCTTGGGTTTATCACAGGCAACATAATTTTCTTCGCCCATGAACTCACTAGCGTCCATTTCCGACAGGGCGGAGTCAACGTCACTTCCATCATAATCCATACAGGGTGGCACATCCTCGTCCGACATCATGGTGTCAGGTGCAGGAGAGGGGGAGCGAGACAAAGAAGGGCCTCGCGACGGTACGGTAGCCACTTGAGAGACAGTATCAGAATCCACCGAAGAGTCCAGATGATTCTTGCGAATAGACGTGCGGAGTGACGAAGTGAACCCAGGACAGACAGCTGAGACTTTATCTTCGGATGGGGAAGATTTGTCAGATTCCTCCTTGGTAGCTGACTCAGCCGCCTTTCGCGCACCCACTTCCGCTTGGCGGATGCGAATTGACGGTGGCGTTACTCGATTATAACGTGCAGCTTTATGATTGACATAACAAGCTCGGAACTTTACCATGCCGTCATCAGGCGACGGTAATACAATTTCCCGTAGGGGAGAATCCGGAGATGGAACTAAAACAGCTGGTGCTTGATCTTGTCCAAAATATACAGTACGCTCCCGCGAGGAAAAGCCGTTCGGCCCGTATGTGGGAAGAACGCACGTAGGCGGCGCACCACGCTCCAAAAACCAATCAAAGATCGTGGCATCCGATACTTCATCAGGAAGACGGACTAGATCAACAAAGTATCGTGAGCCGTATTTCGAAAAACGTGCTATTTCGATATGGGTACCGAACGCATTTAGCTTAAGCGAGCTGAGCTTAGACGCAATGTCGTAAGCTGAGCACGTAAACCGTGTCCCTGCGTTCGGGATGAGCTGAACATCTTGGAGAAGACGAGCCTGGCATGCGTCTTTCCATAGCTGGGGTTGATCGTCTTTCACCAGCTCATCAAGCACTTCAGCGAGGTGTTTACGCTTGATAGCATGTGGACAAGGGATCCACATGCGATGTTGCTCTGTTGCACTATCCGGTGTTGGTGCTAGTTTCAGTGCATTAAGACGCAAGGCATCAAGTTTGAAGGGCGAGTTCAGCCTGACTAGTCTCTAGCACTGAATTCCCTGGTAGTTGACGAGGAAACCCAAAGCGGCGAGATGTAGAGTTTGACGTCACCATAATTACAAACAACTCGTAACTAATAATCTCCTACGCGGGTGACTGTCTACAATAAGAGACACAAACTTAGCTCTGGGGAATTAAAGTCTGCGCAAAGCAAAGAGAGTCTCTACTTGAAGTTAAAATGGGCGAGATGCACCTCAATACACGGCCCAAATCAACTGCAGTTCTCTACTTGGAACGTCACAAGTTGTAAACCGCTTAAATGAGGTTCTTACGGTCTCTCCACCGGACCACTTCAAGCAGTAGGTATCAGACAACAACAAGGAAGTAAAAAGTCGAGGCGCGATAGGAGATTGAAGAGTTGGAGCGAAAGTAACGACGACTTGTCACTGAAGACGGGTAGCTCGGCGAGCTACGGGAGCGACGGTGGCATGGGGCGTCAAGGCAAGCACAACGGAGACGACTGCAAAGAGTCGAGACCAAAGCGAGAGGCTTGGAGCGGAGGACAACGAACAAACGGGGCTTGTGCGGTATCGCAAGGCTGGCTTTTTTCTGTGTGGGTGCGCAGTCGAAGGCAAATTGAGAAGTATCGATAATTATTGGTATTAGCTTTTAAGGATCACTTCTTTGTTACAGGCTACACAAGGGGTCTATTGCGATGTGCATCTGGGAGCTATTAGATTAGTAATGCAGCAAAAATGTAGAGCAGCTCTTCAGTGAAGCTGTCTGACTTGATCAACAGATCTCATAAAAGAGAAAATTTTTAGGTGTCCTCCTTCCTTGGGGCATCACCGATGGTCGTGGTCATCGAGAATAATACAGTCGATGTCCAACGCTGTACTGATTGGCGCCTGATTAGCTGTTACGCTCATCTAATGGGCTATTTGATGCCATTTATCGACACCCTGCAGACAAGATGGTGAAAATTTTTGCTGAATACAGCAAGCAAAAACTATATGATTCTGTCGACAGGGCGAGCTTGGCTGAACTCGATTTACATTTCGCTAATGGATTTGTCGCAGTTGCGGAAACGTAAAGCAGGTCTTTTGGGATCAAAGCCGAGCCATTAATCGACCAGTGAATACTGGAAGACATTTCTAATCAGGACTAATCAAACATGGCTCAGGATGTGGGAGTCCAGCGACAAAATGTCCGAGCGGTACTAGATGAGCAGTCAATCATCGACGACGTTTTGTGAAGCCCGAAGCCTAAGATTTAAAACACAGACGTGTGATCTAATGGGATTATGAGACCAATAGAAATTGTTCATCATTGCTTAAAAAAATTCCTAGGAGGGTACCGTCGAATAGATTACCGAGGGCACCCAATCGATGTCGATCTACACGAAATATCCGAAGCAGACGGTTGTGTATTCGATCAAGTTCAGTCAGGTACGCCAGAGGTGACAAGTGGAGACGTTTATTTATGACTTCAGCGTGCTGAAACGTAAGATCGCAAGAGTACAGTGGAACATTAATGCCTGTTTTCTCGGATCTCGGACGTATGCTCCACGATGCTGGTCACCCGATCTACTAAGGTACTGATCAGGCTTTCGACCCTAGCTTGGTTGGACTTGCCACCTGCAGACGTATCAACTAGACTTCTCCCTCGCCATTTAAAGTCAAAGAGAATTCCAGATGCAAAAGAAGATTTCCCGGACAAATGTAGCAAGTATTAAGTTGTGGTTGAGCCCTTATGGCCGTAACGCCGAGGAGGTGAACAAAATTAACGACAAATTGTCGTATCCTTTTCTGTTGGGGTAGTATCGCCCACAAGAAATATTTTAAGCCGTAATACTGCCTTCAAGAATACAAAATATTTCGATAAATATGACTACGTTGCCGATGCAGAGCCGGTAAGCTATCTCCCGAAGCTAAAAAATGTTTTTGTCAAGTGACTGAAAACTTATCGAGTTGCTTAATCTAAATCGATATATGCAAAGGTCTGCAGCGGATGCACCGGCTTAACTCGCATGTCGGCAAATTCTGGACTATAAATTCTTCTTCGTAGAAGTGTATAGGATGAAGATCGAGCAACACCTTAAAGCAGCATGGACACTGAGAGGTCAAGTAGACGAACAAATTTGAAGATTTGATCGACAGGCGTTTTTGGATTGAAACAAAGAGTTAGGCATCTCTGCGTCTACGAGGAAAGCAGACGTCGAAAGGATATATGCCGTTTGGCAGTACGATCTGTGTACAGCTCATTGATCAAGGTGGATGAGATTATGTATGTTGATGCGACTCATGTGAGCCTAGCTTCCTTGATTTACAGCATCCGAGTCTTTGCGATCGTTCGTTAGTCCACGGTGTATTCGGGTGGCAGATTCTGTCGGAGACACGCGCATTAGTAGACTTAGGGCTTTCTTGATAAGAAATTGTCGTAATTTTTCTTGAAGCTCCTTTACATGTGCATAAAATTTTAGCAATTCGTTAGACGATGTATTGACCTTCTGCGCCCGAGTCTAGTAGGGCTTTCAGCATCACCAGCAATGTATCGAACTTGATCCATGCGTCGGTGGAGCAACGGTTGATGACTTTTGGATCATTCTCCATCCATTCGAATACAATCTTCACCACGATTTACGGAGCCTTGATCACCAAGTAAGACATTGTAAAAGTGGTAAGGCTTTTTGCGAAGAAGATATATCTGTTTTTCACGTCGACAAAGCTAATTTAAGCGCTCTGCCTATCCGTGAATCTAGCTCGATTTAGCATCGTCGCTGGCGATCTTGTCTATATCGACCCGTTTGTTAGTCGTTTCGCATTTCTTCTTTGTGAGGCTCACGGTGATTTCGAGTCGCCAGAGGATTCAGGTTTAGCTTTCGCCTAGTTTGCGAGGCACTGAGCTGCCGACTAACGGTAATGTACTGCATCTATCGCGTGAGTTTGCCACGACCTTACTTTACGTACAAGTCGCGAAGTTAATTCGGTTATTATACGGCTTCTGAATGGGTGGCGTTAGTTGGTCCGTCATCGTGGGACGTAGGAAAGAAGGTTATCGACGTATGGAAGTCTTTGGACGGCGCACCAGGTATGTAACCAAGTTAATTGGCTACTCTGACAAATAGGCCGCTAATGTTTTTTTTTTCATTTATGGACTTTCTTTGATCCCTTTAGCAGGTGGCACGGATATCAACTTCGTCGTCCGGCCAAGCTTAGCTCCAGGCTAACGCGATTTTCTGAGGATGTATCTTACAGCGTCGGCGTACACCAAAAGCCTATTCTACTTCTGAAACACCAGCTAGTTGTGTAGCTAAAACAAGATTCGTCTTTGTTTATATAATTAAGTCTGTTCCTCAATGCTATTTCTACCAACGATAGAAACGACCTGCTTTGGTTGAGCTCGCATCCTAAAGCCTCGTATGGAGTGGTCAGATAGGCACGTGCGATGTGTAGCACGTAATTTCTTGCTTGATGAGATCACGATTGTACTGACTGTAAACTACAAATAACTTAGTTGATCGTAAATGATCCAACGCGTAGGTGATGGAGGATCATACTTGATTCAATTTGTGGAGTGTTGCTGCGTGCCCTGCAGTCGTGCTTTTGTATTACTTAATATCATTATACGTATATCGTTTCCCCAGAATCGGCCATCATGGTCCGCTAAGTTGATTACGCGTTGGTACAGACCGATCACACCTATTTCTCGACAGCATATTATAACATTGGTACCTTGGTGATCTGCCGCCACTTACTGAAATTTACTGAATGGACCGTAATACAATGTCTCGTGTTCAAATTTGCACACTATTGGTCACCTCTATTTTCTCAAGCTGTCGTAGTAGATGACGCATGACAGGTTTTGTAGATCACGATCTCAAAAACAACATGCTGTTCGTAACTTAGCATAACTCGACTTTATTCTATACGGCAGTATACTAATGTCGACTAATACGCTTGAAAAGTATGAAGGTCGGGCTGCACATCAGCACAATACTACAATTACACTGTACGCAAAGTCTATATACACCACCAGTGGAACACTTCTCCATTGCAATGAGTAGCAACCAGCTCCCTCCTTTTTCGCTCGGTACGCGCAATACTTTGGATCACTGGGTGCCTAGCATCACTAACAACGAACCCAACGATGCCACTCGCTTGATACCTTGTAGACAAACCGCGACACGATACTTCAACCTACGTCGGTCGATGGCGCAAGTTCGCCGAGCTCGTGTCGCCAATGTACGTCAATAGCATTCGGGAGAGAGGGCTCGTGAGCATGAATTTTATCACTTTGACAGATGGTTACTTCTGAGCTCACAGCAAATCCAGCACGCGACACAGACACTCAACGCCTTTCGCAGCGGTACACTTGATCCCGATCAATACAAGGATGCTGAGCTGTGGCAACTTCGACAAGGTATGACTTGCCGAATGACAATATTCAAGTTTGTGCATATGTTGACGCTATCATGTTGACACTTGAGATATTAGTGTACGAAGCGGCAGTGCACCCTCAAACTGGCGAGATAGTACCAGCGTTCTTTCGACTCTCGGCTTTTGTACCAGTAAATATTCCCATTTGCGCTGGTATGTTGTTTGCGACTCCCACGGTGCGTCATCTACTCTGCATTCAAACCTTAGTGTAAGTACGCCATTTGTACTCACACGTGCGTGCACTTATTACAGTTGGGAAATACGATCTTTTGGCAATGGGTGAATCAAAGTTACAGCGCGGGTTTTAATTATGCCAACCGCAATGCCAGCAGTGACCAGGACACTTTGAGTATCTTAAGTACAAATTTATCTATGCACACGAATTGTGTCGAGTATACAATCGACTCATTAAGAGTTTCTTGAACAGAATCGTACGCTACTGCGACGTTTGTGTCATGTACGACAGCTGTCGGGTTAAGCAAATTAGTAGACAATGCAAAAGGACTTTCTCCGAATACACGCTCGTTCCTTGGAAAGGTAAGAGCTAAATGATTGATTCTGTGACTTTAATGTAATGTGATTGGTTATTTCCACAGATGGTCCCGTTTGTTGCTGTTGCAAGCGCAGGTGCTTTCAATGCTGTATCAATGCGCTTTAACGAGTTTACGTACGTGTCGAATTGGATTATATATAAAACATCTTGTGCTTATGAGATTACTGTAGTGAAGGCATTGACATCATGGATGAACATGGCAACGTGCATGGGCGATCTGTGGCTGCTGGACGCCAGTCACTCGGCCAGGTGGCACTCACGCGCATTGTGCTTCCGATGCCCAGTACGTTGTCGCCTCCGATTCAGTTCATGCAAATTTAACGCACTTGTAGTTTTGCTGCTTCCGCCATACATTTACGAGGTCATGAATAAAAAGAAGATCATGCCCAAAGCCAAGTACCCCAAGCTCGCTACGGAATTGGGTATGTGCATTATTAACGCCAATACCTCTTCAAGTGCTTAAATGGAGTAGCTTTACTTATGATATGTTTTGTGTCAGTCGTCCTCACGCTGTGCCTGTGGGGTGCCATGCCAAGCGCTATTGCACTCTTCCCCCAAATGGGCACAATTTCGGCCGACAGAGTTGAGGAGAAGTTTCAATCTCGAGTGGATTGCCATGGCCAGCCCATTCGCCACTTCTTTTACAACAAAGGAATCTGACAAGTTATAGGATTGCTTTCGACAAAAGGTTGGTAATGCCTTTTTATCAGGAAAATGTCAAGGTTGTGTGCCTACTTTGCTCCGTGCCGCGTAGTCTCCTATACTTGCTTGAGGCACTGTAGGATGAAGCACTGAAAACTGTATAGCTGCAATGGCTTTCCCCGATGATTAGACAATTGACCGGAGTGCATTAGAGCTCACCTTGATACTTTCCCTGGAACGGGAGCTATGACACTGATTACATACATGAGGGGGCGCACTATAATTCAATCTTTTTATGCGAACACAAGCAAGAATTACGTAAAGCATGCTTCGTGATTGGCATAAGTCATTAGGTCCTTAGTGTAAAATGTCTCGTATATAACCGGGTGAGTGCCACCTGCTCTGGAAAGCGGTCAAACCCTCAGAGGATCAAGTCATGTGCTTATACATTGAACATAGAAACAATACTATCGCTTAAGTAAATGGCGCGCTTGTCCTACCTCTCACCGTGACGGTTCAACCAGCGCCACCCGGTCAAGAGCCACCATAAATAACCAACTAGCCACGCTGACGGATACGCAAGGCAAGACCTCTGCAAACAATTGACTGCCTTTATATTAGTTGGCAGCTCAATGCGGAGTGCACGATCAGGGCAGCGCAAGTAATGCGAAAGCTACGCTTGGATCTATTCGTGACTTAAAAGTTCATGATAAGTCCCGATAAGATGAAGAAGTGTGGCGCAAAGATATACACCTAGGACTATGGCGACGGTACTTCGTCAAAAAACTTCTCAGTTCAGGGGAGCACTTAGAGTGCACGAACAATAAAGTAGAATTTCTTAGCAAAAATCTTACCGCCATCCCATCGCGATGAAGGCACTGAGAATTGCAGAGCCATCTTAGCCATCTTATAGATAAAGAGTCCAAGGCGTTAATTATTGCTCTGCTGACGCACGACCCAAGTCAAGCGCACTATATCGCCGATCAATCCAGCAAACTCAAAGAGTGAAGATCGAGACAAGAACATTACGACATGGTCGGACAAGCAGCTGAAGCATTTACGCCCACATAAAAAACTTTGAGCAATGCTGATCAACAGCTGGCTTCAAATAAACGTGAGTCCGCTGATAGGCGGATCTGCCATACTTCATGCACGACCCGCAACAGTGATGTCACGGATAGGCGCATGGACAACGGACTCAAGATGAATGTGCCCGGATGATTAGTCATTCTGATTGGCGTGTATACAGAATTGGCCCAAAGGTAGCAAGTAGTTGCAAACTGAGGACCTTATGAATATATTCTTACAAAGTCCACAGACGGGATCTGCTGCACAGATACAGGCGGTGACCACTGCGGTCATACTAACGATTTCGAGGCTTAGTTGGTGTTGATGGAGATACGTGGGATTACCTCATCCGCCTTGATGTATAAGCTATGCACGCCACAAATTTAAATCTATTAAGACGTCTGAGACTCCTGAATGGATCAAGGACAGTGGACGATCGGGTCCGAAGATTTTAACAAACGCATATATCGGTTACAAAAGAAGGAAAACGTTTCACCGCTCACAGTTTCTGAGTGTGAATCCAATACAGATCAAGACAGACACCAATAACAGGTTCATAATAGCTAAATTACAACTATTTTTGTACGCGTCAGCAACCGCGGCAGCAGCATTAATTGGATTAAGCGAAACTATCTAGCGCAGCAATGTTCCAAGTTTGTACAGAAGTAGGGGTAACAGCCCGGGATTTATCCAAACGGCCAAAATTGAAAATTTAAGAATCTACGTTTCAGACGCTCTTAAGTGAAGCTATCGAGGGATTTATAAAGAGGCAAATAATACTGTTAGGCCGTCGCGAGGAATTTGGAGCGTGTTCTGAAGAAAAAACCAATGTCAGAAAGATGTGCTGCCTAGCAGCACAATCCAAATTACCTTGATCAGCTGGTCTTAAGGTGACCTACAAAGGACGCGCAGGCAATCACCCCACGTATCTGCATGTCGACCATTTTCTAGCTAAAACACTTCCTCAATAAGAAGTTTACGATGAAAAATCCAGTAAAACCTTTAAGCAGCAAGGTAATGATCTCCTTTCGGTGCCGAACAAAAGAAATATTAGTTTGGGGGGATTTTCGACCAGCTCAGCACGCAATTGGTAGTGACAACGTAGCTATACTACACGAAATAATCAGAAATAAGTACTGCCAAATTCTGAAAAATGGCGGCTATATTGCCTCTTTTGGAAGCAATACTACCAATAAGCTAGATATTTGACAAGTTGCCAATCAAATATTTACACCGCCTCGGCATTGCTGTCGTGAAGGCCGGACTGCAGATCAATACTTGCTGCTATTGTCTTAAGAAATCTCTCTCGCCTCTGGCGCGCAAAACGACATCATATGTTATGGGGGATAAAAGAGCGGTCCAGTGATTACATCTGTCTTGCTGACCACTTGGTAAGCCAAGCTAGGGTCGAAAGGCTAATCAGTATCTCTACAGATCGGGTGCTTAGTATAGTAAAGCATACGTACACGATTCGCAAAGACAGCCATGAATGTACCGTTAGGATCTTGCATATGTGCAACTAGGCTACCCCCTACTCACATTGACAAGCGGTAGCAATGTACGATATTGTGCATCAGCATGTTGAGCAAAACACAAGCACTGCTTCATGTTCTCCTTTTGCCTGGCTTACCCGGCCACACTGATCGGATACACAACCTTTTGCATTGGACATTTTGTGTTCCCATTGGGTAGCTCACAAAGAAGCAACCCATCATTCTCACAAATCTCAATTATATTAAATAGTTGAGGCCACTATGAAAGGATTTGATTGATTTAAGCGCTAAGGATGATCAGTGTCTTAGGTTTGTTGTATGAGCTCTTATCTCATCAGGTGTCTTTGTCAATTTACCTTGTGATATATCTATGTAAATTTCTACGCACAAATTAATTGTCAAATACTTGCATTACGCGGCTTCTATTTGCGAAAAAACTCTCAGGTTTGCGTCTCACAAAAAATTCGCCGATAAATGATCTCTGAATGAGCACGGTCTGATTAGTAATGCTGTTGGATTCCATTCTTAAAAGCACTTTTTCGAACGTAAATTATTTTCGATCAGCCGGTAGAACAACTTATTCTTTTTTAAAAGTAGAGATTTTAAAAAATATCATGGCCTTTAGTCTCACTCCGACATACTTCTCCTGAGCACATCTCTTTACTCTACATTTGAGTGGCCGTATCAACCTCAGTCAGGAATCTTCAGCAGCAAGATCTTATTCTTTACGGATGCAAAGCTATTTGACCGCGGTAGCTTGATCTAGCAGCTATAGAACCAGCCGTAAAGTATCGAAATATGTTCTATGTGATCGCTCAATTGCTTACCTTCCTCGGCAATTTCAATCTGGTCGCGTTATGATTTGATCAAGTTCTTGACTTGGTCGTTCACCACCTTCGTAATGTGGCCGATTTAAACAGATTGATTCTTTGCTTGCTTTGACATGCCCTCTTATCGTCGTGGTGGTATGAGTCACAATAAAAGCACTACCGGTACGTCGTTTTATTATGTGCGAACTGTGGATGATGACTTGGGCCCATCGCTTGAAGTTCTTAATTTGACAAGATTTTCTTTGACCGCTTCGGCATTTGAGCCATTTTGTCCCGATTCACCGCCGCGGCATAGATTCTTTACATACTGCCGTCGGGTTCAATTTTTATTACTAATTAAGTCACAATCGCTATCATAGTAGCTAGCAATTATTGTGGCCTGAGACATCGCGCTCTAAAGATTCTAATTGTTAATGTGATCTCGCCCTTGGTCTGTTCTCGCGCAAATCCCCGCGCTAGGTCACAACCCAGCGCATTTGTTATCGATTGCATTAACTCAGGATACGCAAAAAACATTGCCCGACAAGCAAAAACCGTTTTTTGAAAAGGTTAACAAACTTTTGCTTGGTACCAAGAACAAATCACAAAGAAAATATAATTGGTCGCCATAAGCAAGTTGACAGCAAATTTCGGCGAGCTTGCCGATGCCGATCTACAGGTACCACGAGCTCCGTGAAGCGGAGTAAGTGCGCCTATTGTTTATGAACTTAAGGCATCAGTAAAAGCGCTTCACTATCACAGTCTACTCCACGTGAAGTGCATCTCGCTTTAATGGTCAAGCGTCAACAAATAAGACCCTTCTACTTCGATTTGTCTTTTTCTAGAAGAAAAAACAGCTCGTGCGTTACCGAATCGGTTGCGTTCACGATTATTGTTGAATTAGCGTCGGTGGTCAAATTGCGGCTCCTTCGTGACAAATCGGGTTTCTTAAGTCATGTGACTTATGAGCTGCACAGTCGGTTCAACCACATGTCTCCGCCTATTTCGATTAAAATTCATTTTTTATTTTGGTAAAATCCGCGCTCATGAGGGTCACAATATATTTCACAGCGCTCTTTTAAATGTTGTGTGCGTCTTTATAGGCTATAGTAATATAATAAATTAAGAGTAGATTATGCCTTTAAAAGACCTGACACATGGAGTTTGTTTAATTCGCTTCCACATTCGCGTTTGCAGCGCAACGTTCTAGCACTTGTCTAGGCACGTTGTCAATGCAGTGGTGAGTCTTCCAGGGTAGTAAATGCACCTTATAAGAGTACGAACTTGAGAGTCGATATTAAAAATTAAACATTTTCCTTCGAACCGTCACCCAAATTTAGAAAAGGCTTATGATTGAGCCGTCATGTAGAACAACGGATGAGATATAAGTCACCTTTGTCTTCAGACTTCTTACAACGCCGTATGAAAACCCTGTGTAGGATCTAAATTAGGATCTGACTTGGTAATAAACGCACGCCAACTTCTTGATCGGCTAACCCAAGCTGAGAATAAACCGGGTCTTCAGCTTTCGATCAGCTTAAGATCGACTTTTGGCGAGCCGAGCGCAAATCTAGTGGCGTCTACGAGCTCGTTAACGATATGCGGTAAAGCTGAATTTCGTTACTTTATAACCGAACCTTCACCATGCAAATGACTTTCGTTCAATAAATGATTAGTATAAGTCGCATGTTCGACTCAAAAAGTCATACAAGTCTTCTTCAAACGCCTAGTAGTCGTAGTTAAAGATAACGTAGGTTTTTTAAAGCAGAGTATCTGTTCTTTATGTCTTACAAAAAGCTTATCACCTGATCAAGCACATTTGTAAGTCATCATCCGTATTTGCCTAAAATTTCTATTTGTACTTCTTAGGCAGATGTAGCTGCATCGCTTGCCCAGCTTTTGAAGTTTAGCCGAAGTTTAGCGAACTTAGCTAAGTTTTTCCATAAAATGAGTGGTCCTACACTCAAATCTTGAAAGGAAACACATTTTGATCATCTGTTTACTTATGTCTGATCCGCTTCGAAGATCTCGTAAGCTCCAGATTTACCTACGAAAGCGTAGGGAACATTAGTGTCTGGATTGTATTGTTGAGTGCAAATTTTCTATTGAAGAGTTGATCGGTCTACAAATATGGTGCCACTGCGCAGTGTATACGGAGGCCTGATTGCATCTGATCACCTGTTAGTGGAAGATGTGCTGTAGACATCAGAATATGAATGTATAATACTTAGAGGGGCATTTGTCAAATTACAGCGATATATGTCGAGTCACCATAGTGTCTGAGAGGCCATGAATTAACAATACCTTATCTATATTCAATTTTGCTGTTTTTTGCCAGATCCCTCTGGCGGGTTTCACAGACTCCCACAATTTGACCACCCCTAGCACATGTGAGCACAAAAACGGATTGTAGAGCGATAAAACATTTTCTCTAGGCCCCATGTTCGCAGGTTTGAAAACCATATTTTTTAAATGCATATAGCGCGGCGCTACAAACCCTATAGTGAGACAAACCGTTTGCTAACTCATAACGTTGCAATTGCGGTAGCTGTCGTATTCGACTTGACATCTTCTCCGGCGCAAAAACTATAGGCTATAGCTTGAAATATGTTTTGCATAACTGATGAATTTGTTCATCAATTGCGCTTTCAGATCTGCTTATGTGAGCGAAAGTAATGGTTTAGCTGCGTGAAAGTGCATCGGTAGATGCATTGATATTGCCAGGCTTGTACTGAAATCGAAAATTATATCCCGCAAGAAAATGATTACCGTCTTCTTTTCTTTGCGACAAGTGGACGATATTACCACCGTTTTTGAAGATGCAAGGTACAAGAAATACGAAGCTCTTGTAGCCCAACAGATAAACGTATTTTTTGCAGGCGCGTTCTTCCGTTCGAGACCCCTTAGCCGTCTATAATGAAACGAAATTAGCTTGCTCACGTCCACCCTCACCAAGCTACAACAACGCACATCCGATGACATTGTAAAGAGCGCTGCAAACGACGCTACACGCCTTCGTCTTGTCCAGCAAAGTTAGGACTGGAGCCTGCTGAAGGCTTTTTGTGACGCTATTTTAAGTATCCTAGTGCTAGCTCACCCGGCACCGCTCGAACTCTTTCTTCAGTGATCAAAAAAGAATTTGCAAGATCCGCATGGTCAACTTTGGCTAGCCATACTAATGTATCATCCTCTCGGCTACGTATCAGATGCCAAGCCGCGACAATTGTCGCTTTCTTAAAGTCTTCTTCATGCGCACAAAGCACGTAAGAGCTTTTATCGTTTCCGTTTCAACCACATATTTGTCGATGCCAACATAAACTTTATTAGAACTAATCTCCTCACAAGCTTCATTTGGTCTCAATGACCTCCAAATGCAAACTCAATTCCTTCAGAGCTGCTATGTACGACTTTAATGTCAAAATGTGCCCAGCCGCAGTGGTCATAGGAATTATATGATCGCATCTAAAAAGTTGCCGAGGCGTTTCTTATTCCTCGTGTCACTTGGATAAAATACAGCTAGACATACTTATAATTTTGATCTGTGCGTCCAATTCCATCATCTGAAGTTGATGATTTTACCAGCCAAATTTAGTACGGTGATTTCGTTGACAATGGAACCTACACTCGGACATGATATTGAGCATCACGTCTTTTGTTGAAGCGGAAAATTAGCCAGAAATGTCACAATGTTTTTGCATTAATAAATCGATGTTTGGGCTTGTTCTCCGAGCAGAGTAAGTCGATGATGATGCGGAAATTTCGACTCATTCTATACGATGCCTTGTTATTTCCGCAAAGAAGACATCAATGAGGTCACATTGATATCGCACCATATTCACATATCGATGACATGGTATTTTCGTGCCTGGTACTAGAGTGAACTCCGTGTCTGTATCCGCTATTCGATGAAAGGTTTGATGGTGGGTCACCAATCTATGAGCTGAGACACCGCGTATGCTGCTTATGAAGCAGATCCAAGACACCTTGGTCTGAAAAAGAGGATGTACGTATCTTCAAAGAGGGTCTTCATCTAAAGCAATACCATCTCTGACATATACCCGGATTTTAACTTATCTAAGGTTTCGGTAAGTTTGAGTGTTTTAAGGCTCAAAAATTCTGTTACTGCTGGTATTGTCGTCGAGTACTATGCAATAACGATCGATTAACACCTGTAAAAAATCTTCTCGTCAGGCGCACTTCGTTATGTCTAGAGGTTAATTTCGTATCGAATCCTTGTCCTATATGTCTTACAATGTACTAGCTGCAACAGAGGGCGCTTCGTAGCACACATGTGGTAGTACGCTACCTACTTTGTTTTGCGATCCTGTGAGCAAATTGCAAAACTTTGTTGCCCTCTTTTGAAAGTAAGTCCTTGCAATTCTATTCTCTGTTAATTTTTCTGTTTATGCCTTCTTTGAATTCATGTCATCTCAGGTTTGAGCTTCATCTTTAACGTCTTCGGTAGCAGGTGCTGCTAGCGAAACGTTTTAAAGACGTCTTAACGTCTTCTTCGAGGAAATATCATTACATTTGATATATCCCATGTCACTTTTGTTCTGTCAAAAAATTTACAGGCACAATACGGATTGAAGCATACCGAAGCTCTATTGAGCTGCAATAGCTGTGGCCTACACTCAAAAGAACTAATGCGAAGTGGACCTACCCTTAAGCTAGCCACAAGCGATTTGTTCAGGATTAGCACGCAAATATGGAAGCGTCAACTGCCTTGGCTCACGAGCAGCTTCATAAAGCTTGCACTTTCCACGATCAGATGCAAGGGAACGTGAGCACCGGAAGAGCTCAAATTTTGTCGGAGGGAACGTTGCTCTCGACTTGGGACATAAAACACATCGGTAAGTTTTATACGTGCCCAGCTTTCAATCCAGCATCTAAGAAAAAAGAGCGCAATCTCCACGTGCACGTGACACCTCCCTCGTGGCTATATGTATCTCCTCTATCTAGAGAAAATGATCTTTTTTGTTCTTATCATAGGCTGAAGGCTTAAGCTTTACCGCCTTATACCGCACATTGGACGCTATCACCAGGGATACCTGAAGCTATGAGTGCCTTGCTTCAGACGTAGACTTTGCGCGTAGAGATCAAGTGTTCCAGTTGTTTGATAGTAGGTTGACCACAGACTTTGTTTGCAGAGCTTAAACGCCATGACGCATTCAACTGCTTTGAAGCAGTGTACAAATTTGCCAAAGTAGTCATTAAGTCATCCGATTAGTGCGAAAAGCTCGTACGGCAGATGCAAAAAGGCGAGTCTATTTATTTCGGAAATGCTGTTAAACTTCAAGATGCTTATTACCCGCGTGGGCTTTGGATTAAATAGTAGAGGATCTAGGTGTGGTGGGGTCTCAGTACCTTGCACAGAAGTGGTGCCAAGAAATATTGAAAACCATCCGGTGAACGACTGTCTACTTTTCCCGGTCATCGACGTATGCAATAGAACGCACTCTGTAGACTTATTTAACTCAATAAAGCTACATTCTGATGCAGCTCGTTTAATGTTTGTGCGCGAAATTTGCTTCTGTACTACAAACTGGAATTCATGATCGAACCTTCGAAACACTTCCATCGAAAAATCTTTTCCGGTATCCTTCGATTTCTTTCAGTATGCACTTCAGAATAAATTTCGGCAGGGTGTCTTCCGTGCCTCATTTTTGCAAGGCTCTTTGTGAGGAAAATACATCTACTACGACAAAAGCTTGGCTTTATATAGCGGCCCTCAACAACATGAGTGCAGTTATTGAATACGACCCCAAACTGAATGTATGTGGACTAGGGGCAGCTTTAAAAGGAGGTGATCGCGCTGTTGTAATGCATCAGTGCCACGCCGTAGTGCATAATGTGGAAGCACGAAGTGTTAAGTTAGTAATGCCTTCGTTAATTATATGCTGATACTGTCAATTTGCGTAAATTTTGCCAAATTGAACCTGCAAGTCATTCGTTCTAATGGAGAACGGCTTATCGATGCCTGAATGCTGCTGCGCTATATGCTCCTACTCATTCAGCAAAAATCTATATCTGGCCTTGCAAATTTGGTGTCATATACAAGTATGCGTTACCTAGACTGCTTTAGTTAACAATGAGATAAAGAGCTACTTCGCATTTGGGCATATGTTAAAGCAGAATGGTGCAAGGAGACCGCACACAGCTTCTCGAGAAAATTGCGGAATTACTTAGCTTGAGGATAAATGGCTTAGGAATACGCACTTGCTGTCGCTGTGCTAAATGCTCGAAAGTGCCGGAGAGCATATTTGAATATTTTGCGTCAAATTGATCCACCGTTGTCTTTATTCGTATATTAAAAAGCTTGTTTGAAGCTAAGACCTCACAATAAAGACGAGCTACATGGGTAGATCATATTATACGTAGTGAGACACATAACATACATAGTCGCTAAAAATTTTGGCTGGCACCTAAATTGAATTATCAAGGTCATCCTTGCGGATTATTCTTTTTGCTGACCTTTTTTTTAGTTAGGCATATTTCTATTGCTTGCCGTAAATTTTGTGCTATCAAATATAGTTTATTGAAATCTAACGATATTTTTGTATCCGACGTTTATAGATGACACCAGTGTCGGGTTCGCTAAGCTTTTATTGCGCTGCTCCACAACAGCGCGTGGCCTTGGATGATTTTAAAGAGCTTGGACAAACTCGTATAAAGCTGCTGAGTCGAATCAATGCACGATGGCATTTCCACTCGACATCTAATCCACCTAAATCTCTCGTGGATGAACTCTTCGAATTACAAGAAGGCACCGATGCAGACCTATTGTCTCACTACATTCTTCGTCTAGCGCTTTGCAGGTAAACGATTGTTAGATATATTCAATTAAGAGTGACCAAATATTGTCTTTCTTCTTGTGTAAGGACACAGAGTTTTAGATGCGTGGAATTGGCTACTTTCCACCGAATCGAAGCTTTTTGCGGTTCGACTCGGTAAATTACCATCATATGCAGCTGTAGCTTTGTTATCCAGTGAAGGAATTACTTATGAGCTCTTGGATGGACATGGCCCATATTGTGATAAAACCGATAAAGGGTTCTACCGTGTCCCATTCACGGATGCGCCACAACTAGTCAATCATCGTGAGGTGGTTATTTACGACGGGTTTTGCTTGGTTCCTGTTCGAAAAATGAGTGTTGTAGCGGTCCACCACTTTAAACGGGCTTTGAACGACCAACTGAGGGATCTACAATGTGCGCTGCCGGCCCAGAGACTAGAGCTAGAACGATTGACGCCGATACTTGACGAACTTGTCGTAGAGGCGCAAGTTTTGTCCAATTCGGTAACCACAGCGACAAAAAAGTCTGCCTTGCCAAAACTAGACGTCAATAAAATTGATCAAGTTGCTGAAATGCACTTTCCGTTGTGCATGAAGCAACTGCATCGAAAGTTGCGCGAAAACCACCATCTTAAGTACGACGGACGCGTGCAGTACCGCCTATTTCTGAAAGGTGCCGGGTTCTCGGTACACGACTGCATTCAATTCTTTCGTTTCGAATTTATCAAGACAATTCCTGCGGCAAAATTTGACAAAGAGTACACGTACCACATTCGTCACAGTTATGGACTTGAAGGCTCGCGAAGAGATTATTCGCCATTAACTTGTGAGCATATTCTCTCGGATGGTGCACCCCGTCACGGACAGTACCACGGCTGTCCATTCAAACATTGGGATCGTCAAGCATTGCAAGACGAGGTCAATCGTTGTGGTGTACCAGTGCACACTGCACTGGAAATCATCCACCACGCCTCGACAGGCAATTATCAACGTGCATGCACGTCATTTTTCAAGGCGACTCATTGTGGGGACACGTTGCCTCAACTCGCCACTCCTCCCATTGGTTTCTCGAATGCCGACTCAGATCGTACCGTAGCTGCTCCTTTTGTGATGCACCCGAATGCGTATTTGAACGCAAGCCTTGCCACCTTAAATTAGGACTATTCACCTAATTCTTAATTTCGATTGGTCAATAACTATTGTTGCAAGTCAAATGGACGCGAGCACAAGTGCGGTGCCTCCGACCGATTTACGTTCACTAACCACTTGTAACTCGTCGCCTGAGCAGCTTTTAGCAATCTTACACGAGCTACGCATTGCTGTTGGGCCAAGTACGTACCTGTATGACCAATAGCAAGCACTTGGAGTAGTCTTTGTCTAAAGTTGCTGTTGCTAGAGGTTGTAAACAATGCCATTGCTACTGTCATGCAAAAGGCTCCGAACGGCATAAAATTGCAAACGAGATGCAACAAAGGGCAACTCAAGAACAATGCCCAGACAAAGAAGAAGCGCGACTTCACCATGAGCAACTACACCATGCGTGCCGTGGCACTTAAATTCCTGTACCTTGGTGAAAACTACGCTGGTTTTGCACGTCAGGATCACATGCCCGAGACGGTCGAGCGGCATCTCTTTGAAGCGTTAGTGCGCTCGAGATTAATCGAAACGATTCACGATGCTGGCTACTCGCGCTGTGGCCGAACCGATCGCGGAGTCAGCGCTTTTGGCCAAGTCGTCGCGCTTCGAGTGCGTTCGAACATGCCAGCAAGTGCAACGCTACTCACTGTATCGTCGATTGACGACGTCAAACCTGGTGACACGTTTAAAGTGCGCTTAAGCACAGGAGAGGAAAAGATCTTGACGGAACTTGACTATGCTTCGCAACTCAATCGGGCACTTCCGACCGACATTCGTGTCTACTCGGCCGCATCGTGTCGTCCAGACTTTAGCGCTCGATTTGATTGCCAAGCACGCATGTACCGCTACTTCTTTCTACGCCGCAATCTCGATATCAACAAGATGCGAGGTGCTGCTAAACAATTCGTTGGCAATCACGATTTTCGCAATTTCTGCCGGATTGATACCAATTGCCAGGTCTTTGAGCGAAATATACGGTCCTTTGACATTGTCAAGTGTCCCGGTCATTGTGCCAACGATCCGAGACAGCAAATGTACCAGTGTGAAGTCTTTGGTCGTGCATTCTTGTGGCACCAGGTCCGTTGCATGGTCGAAGTGCTGTTTTTGATCGGGTCGCGACGAGAAGAGCCCGAGATTATTTTGCAACTGCTGGACATTACCCAAACACCGCGCAAGCCACAGTACGACATGGCGTCGGACTTGCCCCTTGTGTTGCACGACTGTTACTTTGCGGACCCTGACGAGAAAACGGGGTCTGGTCCCGACTTTAGGTACACGCCCCTGGCGTTACTGCAAGTGCACGCTCAGCTCACAAAAATGTGGGAGCAGCGTAGTGTGCAAGCGGCAATGTTGCGTAGTCATCTTGATGCGCTTGAGGAGTTTCCAGTAGATGGCGAGAGAGTGGTGCAGGATCTGGATCATTACGCCCCCAAGCTCGAGCAACTTATGCA
Organism: Plasmopara muralis; assembly: GCA_003676415.1. NCBI lineage: Eukaryota > Oomycota > Peronosporomycetes > Peronosporales > Peronosporaceae > Plasmopara > Plasmopara muralis. The sequence continues at coordinate 50,235 of RCHQ01000210.1, read as the reverse complement.
AGAGCGGAATTTTTTCACCACTACGAGTCCATTGGTGAAGTGGAAGGACGTGAGTCCATTGCTTTCTTTGGCCAAAACGAGAAAGGCATTGCCACTGGCCAAACGAGATACGGGACACTCTGTCGACGAGTGCAAACACAAGGCTCAGGAACGCAAGCGACGACGTGAGGAATATGTGCAAGAAGTAAAGCAGGTAGAAGCGGCTTGCAAGGCCTCTTCTTGATCTGATAATAGAGACCAACTAGTGTGGTATTTCGGTATCTGCGTATTGAGAATTAGAGGTGAAGTTAAGCGTATTTGTCAAAAAGCTGACCCTTTTTCCGCCCTTAGAAGAATGAACAGGCAGTATACTCTTAGTCTATTGCACTTCGATTACTAAAGACCGAAGATCATCTTCTTGCACGCCTCCTTTACGCAAGGTGCTGACACCTGGCAGCACTCCGTGGTCAGTCCAACGCCTACACGGATAAATGTGTAGGCTGAACTCTAAAATATTTGGAATGGCAATATTCGGATGCGCAGTTCGATAGAATTGCTGACAGTTAATGAGCCAGTTGAGGCAGCTGCATTAGCAGCTCTCCTTGCTGCTAAGCAGCTGGAACGCGACACGGCGTTCGGAATTCCAAGAGCAAAAAGTATGCTCGAGGGATCAGGCTTTAGAAACTCCGATAGCGTGGGAGCGCGACCTAGCCGGTGAAATTAAAGAGCTGCGCCTTTAAGGAAAAATAACATTTCTATGTCAAATATGCTGACAGGTCTGTATAGCGATAAAGATCACAGACGAACAGGTGCGCATAGAATCCGCGCCTTCATACTGAGAAAGCCGGCTCACATCTGGGTGAAACACCACGCCTAAGTGTTCTGAGTTCTGGGGACAGAGACCATTGATTGTTATTACAAAAGAATATGTAAATGTAGTCATTAGAGTGTCTTCGAGCGAAGGTGAGTGCGTTGTTGTCCAAAGTCAATTATTTGCTAGGAAATAACGCTACCGACCTTAAAGACAACGCGAAAACATCATGAATTATTGATGACGCCTTTTCATTATGACTGACACTGTCGATTCACTAGAAAAGCCTATCAAAATTATTTTGGAGGAAGTCGCAGTGGTACTAAATAACACGTTGGCGTGATGCAATAGCGCATGACTTTAAGCTACTACACTGCAGGCTCTTACTTATTGTTATGCAATCATTTAAAGCAACATAAAGGCTGCTCCTTCCTTCACTGATCCTTTTTTTTGGCAGTTCCAGCACTTGAGAGAAAATCATTAAGAGCGACTACGTTCTTAGTCATTTAACATTGCCAACTGTACAGCAAGGATAGGTGCAGAGAGGGCACGAGAAGCTAGAGAAAGTTGCTGTCTTGCATGAGCCTGAGAATTATCGATTGGGTTTATTAGCACTACGCGCATGCTGTCGCTGCGCGTAATGCTAGAAATCCGTAAAATATGTAAATCTCTTGAGCTGCTTATATCTACACAAGTTTTAGGCGCATGTGAGAACTATTACATCAAACAAGTGAATCGCTTCAAATATGAAAAGTGAGCTTTATACTTAGCCAGAGTGCAAGCTTCTCCTGGGATACGTCGTACTATACGAAATAACTTATCGTCGAGCTGAGCTCACCCAAATCGATACATGAATATATTCCTAAAAAACGAACTTATCAGACACCTCCTTATTTACCGATGAGGTCATTTAGTTCGTGAACCATCGCTTGAGAAACTGAACGTCCTGGAACGAGATAATACAAATCAAGCTTCTTAATTCTTCAAATCTCTTTATCAAAAAATGAGTGACTGGCTAGGGCGGACGATTATCTATACACAAACGCAGATAGATCGATATAGTAAGCTTCTTCATCACTTTTTGGTTTGTCTTTGCGGCCCTTGATACGATTTTCGGCAAGAAAAAGTAGCGCGACACATTTTCAAAAGTCAATGTGCTCACATCATCTGCTTTCTACTTTAAAGTGATGGATCTCGAAAATGAACGTAGCTTAGCTTGACGCTGTAATTTCCAGGGTATTGCGAGCGATTAGCTTATGCAAATAGCAGTCATCTTCGTAAGCTGTGTGTCGTTTAACATGTGTCGATACGGTGCTCACATTAAAGTTGCCAACACACTTTGCTGTACGCATCAGTGATTGTTACAATTGTGGTATGCTTGCTATCCTCATACGCAGCGAAAAGACATTTTGCCACATAATGATAATATCAGCAGTAGCGCACTTGATCATCATAACAGTGTTCTCAAGATTTAGAAATTATGCGATGATGAAAGGGAAAATGAACATTCGTGCATGCGGAAGGGCAATTAGGGTGCGCGTCTCCTCGGATTTGTATTTTTCTGAGTCTCAAAGTAGCTCGATACCAAAATTTATCGTGCTCGTATACAGTACCCGGAGCTGTTAATATCCACAAGTTTGAGCCCGCTTCGATCCCTGAGTGTAGGGACTGGGGGACCTTATTACCTCACGGGGGCATACTACTTAAACAGGTGGAAACAAAAGTGGGGGTTTTGCGATAATAGTCAACTTAGACATATATATATATATAGGGAGCCGCTGACCAGCCCCCCTTGCTCCTCTAACCCTTAGCCCTAGGGCAAGGTATCTTGCACGTATTATAAAACTGCTTCTTAGATCGTTATCAAGTAGTCAGCTTCCTTCGATATGTGGACACTCTACGGTTTGAGACCGAACAGAGTGTCCTTGATCGTCGACAGTACCGAGAGCATCAAGATTGATCTCTGTATTTGAAAAACCTTAGAATCATTAAAGAGCTTATGCCACGATGCGGCTCGCACAGCCAATGCAGAGATAAAACTTGATTTAAATCTCCTAAAACCGGTTCTTAAAAACAACGATCATCTGTCGCGATCGCAATTAATAGCTTCCATACTTGCAAGGTTTTTTGCATTGCGAATGTTTTATACCCTACAGAACATTCAAATCTAATGGTTTTGCTCCAACCAATCATAGATCATTATTACAGCTTAAGGGCACTGCGTTAAGGAGGGGAGGGGGGGGCTGGTTAGCGGCTTCCATATATATATTGTAGTAAATATGCGTACACACCCAAGATGATTAGTGAAGACTTATGTGCTAGGTCGACCCAAATGCAGTATTACTAACATATTGAATTTAATTATAAGGTGTGACGTATCATAAAGAGTTGTGGCTTATTTTAGAAATGTTCTTTTTAAATTGTAATTTCTTTGGAAATAGCTTCATTAGTAGTCACCAGAAGTTTACGATTCGATGCCACTAAGAGACATTCCTTATAGAATTCTAGTGATTAATTGACCTCGCTTAGCTATAAGACTGCTTGAATGAGAGTCAATCACAAGAGCTTAAGAACAACTATGGTACAACAGCAATGGATGCTGACTACGCTAAGATAATCCTTGTCGTATTGAGCTAAAAGAGCTGACCTGAAAGGTGATGCTGATGGTCAAGATAATAAATTCAGCCGCATTTATATCGATATAAGAATTCGCACAAACTGTATTGATTGTCAAATGTATTAACGCTATTGTATACATCTATAGTGATTAAAAGTTTAAATTCATTAAGAGCCGTACACGTAAATTTTAACGAAAATTTATATTGTCGAAGGAATTCATGATAAGAAAAAAAATTCGGCCAAGCATTAACTCCTCATTCTTGGATACTAAACGTCACATACTAGTGAGGACTTTCAAGTCGCTGTCATTACAGTTTGGGCTTACGAAAGAAGGTGAATAAATTTAAGCTCCAAATTTAAATTTATAGGTGGATCAGGTCTAAATTTGAAAGTGAGCCAGCCCTGCCAATGTTTCAATGGTCAATTACCTAAATGTACACTCAGAGATGAAATCTCGATTATAATGTGTTAGGAAGAGGCAAATATAATGCGCCGGCATTACCTTCATTTAATTATGACGTTAATTGAAATATATAGCTTGTTCATGTATCTGTTACATTACATGGTTATCTTAGGTTTGTTCAGATCAGATCTTGAACACACGACCAGACATTTTGAAGAGACTAAAAATGGCGAACAGGGCCATCAATACTGCAAGTAAAATCAATTGCCGCTGGGAATGTGGCCGAATAACGACAAATATTTCTGGCCGCCTATCGACCCATTTTAAGATGTGCACAATAATTACAGCCGTAAGACGATGAAGATAATACGGAAAATTAATGGTACAATATAAATTTGCTGTGCATAGAGGTGCTTGTCCTTCTTGTCGAGCATCACAATTAGTCTGATCGAGAATATTTTCATTTGCAAGCGTAGAGACAGATCGGTCTGGAAGAGTGATCGCCATGGTAACGGTAAGAGACATCAAAGCCAACAAAGTGGCAAAGATACCTACCGGTGAAAACACACTTAAGCATGGCAAAAAATGGGAGCTTTTTCAGCTGCTGCATTTATAAGAGCTCACACCATACACCAATCCGTTCATGGAGTTGGATTGTGATCCGGTTCGTCCGGTGGAGGCAACGGCTCTTAGCGTCCGCGCAAAGATGAGGTGAGAACACGAGTCACCAAGGCTCTGCTGCACAAGATTGATTGTCCAGCACTTGTGGCCATTTCTTGTGAGCTCATTAAAAGCTGATGTTCTTTACCAACGGTATGCCTAGAGTTAATTTGTTCTTGTGCATGTCAAAAAAAAGAAAGGAACCTGTGCTGATATAGCTCTTCAACTCAAACGACATCAAGAATCGTCCTCTTAGTCGATCAAGCGAAGGTAGACTTTTTTCTGTCTAGCATCACTTGATCTATTTGGCTGACCGCAATCACCTGCCTGCGCATAAAGTATCTCGACGAACTAGAATCTACAAAGACTCAAACGAACTTCCATAACATCTTTCACTTGCGTGTATAACAAGTATTTCACTTTTACTGAGGGATGAAAAATTGGCCGATCCACAAATATTGCGCCTCAGCACATATACTGCGTAATTTGGCTTCTTTTTCGTCCGAGAATGGCCATCAGCAAGCAGTCTCTTAAGAGTTAGGGCTTTGCCAGAACATAGCGGTAGGCGCAAGTTACTATTCCGCTTTATTGTGCTCAGAAGACTTTGATATATTAATACAGCATCTATAAACAAATTTGTCTTTTTCTCCTACGCTAGGCTGACTTAGATATGTGTCAAATGTGCTGTCATTCCCAAATAGAGCACGAATGCCACTTCACCCGTGCCGTCATTGTTTCCCAGCAAGATCATACTGAGATTTATGAATTTTAAACAGTCCGTCGATTTTTGTGGGCTAATAGAAAGAAATCGATATGTGAGTCGCATTATTGAGTTTTTGGCAGAGCTCAAGCTTCTCACATACTTGGTCACCCACTTGTACATTTGGAATGCTTTTTTTCCGGCCTAATTGACCGCTTATTAGATCATCGCGGGCCTCCAAAGTAAATCCTACTCTACGTGATCGACGTGCGCAGAAATCCCTAGTGCCGTATCTGCCGAATTTATCTATATAGAAGCAGGAAGTCTATTTACTAATTGGGATAGAGCTGCACCTGCTGTCGAGCGACTTTGGCAACTCCGCATGCAATGGATTGTTGCGCTTCAAGATATGATTCGAGATCGCACATCAGTTTAATCAAGCTCTTACATCGAGACGGCAAGGTCTTTGGATCCGGCAAAGTCTATAAAGCCGGCAAGGTTTATTATTTGGTATTGTTTTGACACTATCAAAAAGCTGTTAACACTGTCGACGTGATGCGAACCAGCTCAGAATTTTTCCTGAGCACTTTGTGTAGCAAGGCTTATTTTTGAGGAAAGAGTTGTAGTTTGCAAACAATGACAGCAATCTTATCTTTTATTCGCAAATATCGCCAATTAAGACTGCGTTGTCTGAGTGAGTTTGAAAAGACACACGTAACCTCATCTGCGAGACTTCATGGCAATGTATTGTCATGAGCGGGAAAGCTCTGTTCGGCAGTTCTGGGCTGTTTAGGCTACTAACCTGCGATCTTTTTCATTGAGCTGCGGTATCTCACGGCCGGTGGCAATTCAGAAAGTGCCGCAAGCAGCCGTAAATTTTACCCAGACGTTTTCTACAAAAGGCTTTCTTCAATGCTCTAGAATGTAATATGGTGTCAACATCACCGGCATACTTTCTTAAAAGTTTGAACAAAAACTACGAAATAGCGTTGCATTCGCGCAAAATGGCTAGCTAGGCCTTACTCCTTGCTCTTTTGGAAACAAGACGCGAACCAATCCAAGATAGCTTGTATTTTCTTAAGAGTCTGCTTTTCCCCGTGGCTGCTTATAAACAATCGAAGACTCTAATTTCTTGTTGCAAAGACACTATTGTAAGACAATATAAAGCTTATCGATTTGCAGGCTTTCATAAACTTGCTTGAAGGAGCAATCAAGAGCGAGGCCACACTCGATCAAGGCTGAGCTCTGTCAGCGCTTACGCTTTCAGCCTGAGGAAGGTGAGCGTGAGTTCCATGAAAGGGATTGAGCGGCTGGTAGATAATCTTCGCTGCGATCATGAATAATCTGAGTTAAGACCTACAGATTTTTCATATTCTTTGAATAAGATGCTCAAATCACTCTTGAAAAGAAGTATAGCCTCAATTAGGCTCACTTTTTTAAATTGCTTTCGAAGGGTTCTTACAAAACATCGAGTCGTTATGTCCGTACGCTCGATAAACCGGGAGCGGATAGTTGATGTCCAAAGCAACATCATCTTCTTTGTCTGCGGTATATTAAGACACACGATTCGTGCATTCCAATCTATCTAGACATGCAAAGCCGCAATAAAGTCACAACTTAGTCTATAATGACTCATTTGATGCGCCAAGATGACGTACGACCACAGATACGACCATTCTTCTCCAAGATTTCTAGATGATCGCTGTCCGAGGCTATCATTTCAAGAACAGAAATAAGCCTGGTCTCATTAGGTACCTTACTGAAAAAAAATTCGAACTTGTGGATGCTATGCATCAAAAAAGTTTAGCCCCTATGAATTTGACACCTCCTGAAAAAATTTCACTAAGCATTGCGGCTTACATATTTACAAGTTTTTATACTTTTTGCATACATAAGCTTCAACAACTTGGCAATTTCAATAAATATTCCAAGCACGAAAGCTCCAAAAGATCCGAGAAAGAAAGTTGATCGAGGTAAGAGTCCCGAGATTGCCCTTGTACCCTCAAAAGCGATGTCTAAATGCTTTACCTTGTGGAAAAGTCGAGTAAACTTCCATGGCGACGGTATCGCGCTTTAGATGTTATGAGACCACTTCGAAGGAAAGCAGCTTTCGCACTGAGACTTGCGGCGATCGATCCAATTGTGAAAATCGAAAGTCACGTAAAAGAGTTCAACTATTCCTCAACTGCCTTAAAGATCGGAACAGACTTGTAGCAGCCGTGGCCTGACCGCCAGGACTGATTCACGAGCGATCTCAAGCGAGTAAATTCGGTCGCGCAGGAGCTGCTACTTTTACTTAAAATTGTGCAAGTGAAAAGCTCAAGCAGTCTATACTAAAGCTTTTTTTCTCCAGCTCCAGCATCAAACCCATGTAGAGTTTAGTGTGCTTTAGATCTGCTCTTATGGTGTCAAAGGCTCCTTACAAGGTAAAACCATTATCTCACATCTAAGAGCTTGTGTGATCTGTTAGATCATCCCTGAAAAGAGTGTCTGATGGTCGTTGATATATAAAATTCGAGCAACAAACTCTATATATGTAATCCGCATTCTTTTGTATTGACCGCACAGGAGGTAACCATGTACCCGCGCTCGGAGTCTATACTTCCAGCCCCTGGCTTGGCATCATGTTGAAATCAAGACATCTCAAGTAAGCTTTCTTTGAACTAGCAAGTGAACAATACGTAATTTGTGCTCACGAGCGTAAATGACTTCGACGAAAAGATTTTTTTTGGCAATCTAACACCCTAAGGGTTTTCCGGAATTTTCATGGCGGCAGCGCTGAGCGGTAACGATACCTGTTGTGTGTCCCAATTCAAATTACTGGGCGTCCCTCGGCAATGGCTGCATCTCAATGCACGGCTCCTTTGTGCAAGGTGCTTTGTGAATTTGTCGCAGTTGATGGCTATTGTTGCCAATTTTACGCTCTGTGTATATGATTGACTACGTAAGTCCTTAAAACGACTCCGAGAATAGGCAGACTCAACTTTTTGCATCAGTCAGAAGGAATGCTTGCAATATTTGAACGGCGTGCTGGCATCTATATGCTTAGGAAGACGGCTGCACTTGTATTCCTTCTTGCTGCCAGTCAGCAGAATTGACTTTGGGCATGACATGGCTATGAAAACCCTCTTGCCCTAAAACTCTCCCGCTAAAGGCAAAGGTGTCTTGGAACAGCCTTAAAGAAAGCTTGCGTTGTGCTTTTAGCCCGATCGATAATTCAGTAAAGGGAATCTTAGTTATGGGTCCGGAACTCGACCATTTAATTAGATATGTTAGGCACGAGTCGATCTACGAAGTATTGTGACACTAGACAATGGTCACTAATACGAGAAAGTGTGATTTTAGATGCTTTCTTCGCCCAAAAGATCAGGAAAAACATGATGGCGGAGTCGAAATTTACGCACTTGTGAGGGATCTTTCGTGCTCGGAAGCCGAAGGGGAAGTGACGACCGGTACATTTTTATCATAGATTGAAGAAAGCAACGCCACCCGCACATGCACCCATTTCAATGTTGATCATACTTTTTAACAGAAGGTCGAGTTTACGATGTGCAGTGCACTACTTGGCAAAATAGCCGCTGTAAGGGAACTTCGCTACTTTCTCATTCAAATGTGCTCGTATACATTGGACAGAGTGATAACACGGTAAGCTATATCACCATATAGCTTACCACTATAGAATTGGTCTTGACCGTTACGAGCTTTGACTTGGACATCTTTCGGCAATACATTGGTCCAAAGCCGCTCCAAAAGAGACAGGTGAGCGCTGGAGAGCCATTGAGATTTTGTGGACAGTTTTCAACAAGGGAACTTTATATCAACAACGACAAATGAGTCGTTTCGAAGGAAGTTATCGAGATCAAAAAAGTCAAATTGCTTTGTATGCAGCCATGAGATTTCTTAAGGCTTCAAGAAAATTAAAGCCGCCTCGGCTTCAATCAAGCCATATTCTTAATTTCATTTGAGAAAGTCGTAAGGCCTGGTTATTCTAGCCATACTGGTCTGTGAAGATTCTGTATAACCCATTGAGGACGGTGTAAGGGAGAGAGCACCAGGATGCATATGGTAGCACCTTTTTTGGCTCTGTCGAATTATCTAGAGTCCTTTAGCGTATTTTACGACGTATTCGACTATGATCGGCTGCGGGCTGCTGCAACGTGACGAGAACGGTAGCGCACAAAGAAGTCACCTCGCTTTAGTCGAGGCCGCTCTGGTCTGTCGAAGGCAGCTGTATCGCTTTTGAAAAGAAAATGATTTGAATAAATTTCGTGTGCATCTGCTGACCTTTATTGAAATTATGCACACATGAGGATGGCAGTTATTACGCCCTGCTTGTCCGAAGGAGTTGAATGACGCTATCACTCTTCGTGTATATTCTATCATAAGGCTGCTAACCATAATGCGATTGCCAACGCGCTTTCGTGTAGCCGTATAAGCTGGCATATATGTCAAGCATATAAAAGTAGATGCCAATCTAGAGATCGTTATGCAATTTTTCATCAACAAAGACGCTTAAGCCGATTAGTTGCTCCCTTTACAGCGATTGAAGTTAGTGGATGGACAGCTTGCTTTACAAAATGTGGATACGTCAGCTCGATTTGAGACGTTGTTTTACAGTTCTGTATACTTCCGATGGCAACAACTTTCTTAACAGCCATTGATATTATTATGGACGTCTTTCTAAAGTCTACAGAGCATATTATCGTTCGCATGTACATGTGAATTCGACTTGACGTCGTAAGAAGCCTAAAGATTAGTATTGTCTGTATTTGGTACGGGGATACGTATTAGTACTGCCACCATGGCTTGATTGGAAAACCGATTCTAAAATTATGTTTAATTTCAGAGTATTGCAGCTTGAATCCAGCCCTGAATGAAATAATCTGCGTCTGAGAGCTCAAGTTGCAGCTCTCGCACTTCTTGGTTTCGGAATTAACTCACCTTTAAGGTAACTTGGCTTGAACATAAGGCTAAACCAGACGCAGTGAGTGATAAGCTCGAGGGCTTGTACGGTGACACTCATATTATACCAACGCGAGCCAAAAGTATCGCAAATTATATAGAGGCTCCCGCTGCATTATAATTGAAATGGCATTGGTCATCAGGAAGTCATGCTGGGGCCGCTATCATGAGCTCTGTAAAGCAGATAAACTGCGCTCTCCCCGAAGATGTTTCTGGCAGTCCGTAAAGGTTCTTTGTCTCTCAGTGCACCCCTGTGCCAACCTTGGTGGTCGAGAAGCACCAATGCAGACCGCTTTTAGCTTCGTTAAGCTTTCTCATGACGAGCATAAGATTGGCCGCTGGGTCAGCCCTAGTGGTTAGGTTGCGGCTACTTTGGAGCCATCCTAGCCGCTCGGAAGTGCCGAGGAGATGATGAAATATCTTGGCCATGCAAACCTTAAGTTTTGCCTTTGAAGCGATTGCCGCGTATTTTAGCTTTCAATCACCAAATTGCGTCGAGAAGTTGCTTTTTATGTAGTGAGCCTCAAGTACGTCGGCATTTGGTCGAATCGGTGTTGGCTATCCGATCCTAAAAGGTGCTCGAGGCAGTTCAGGATTCATAGGAGGCTCGAGCTACTAGTTGCTTGATATTTTTCTAGGCGCCCCACATTTTTAAAATCTGATGCGTCATTCTTGTTTTAAGAGGGCCAGTAATGTGCGCCAGCATATGCTTTGAAAGGCTTTGACAGGTCCGAAAAAAAATCTTTCATTTTAATCGTAAATACTAAAAGCAAATGCTCTGTCACCTCTTACCAAAACATCTAATGTTCTATTTCGTGGATAATGACAAACCCTTTTATGATGGGCGAATCCAATTAAATTCATTGCCATCCGATCGTATTGAGCCGACTTTTTTAAAAGTCAGAAATCTTTTAGTGTAAGAAATTTGGACTATCTATTGAGACTTAAAAGTTTTTTTTTAGCTTCTCCCTTACTATGTTGTGTTTTCTACTTTTTTGATATTATCGTGTTTTGAAGAGCTTGCAGAACTCTAGTATGCATCAGTCTAATGTCAAAGATAAATTAAAGTTTGTAAAAGTGTAAAGTGCATCGTCAAAACAATTTATAGATCTAACATTATAAGTCCGATAATGTGGCGCGTTAGCACACATACTAAACAGTGTGTATTCAAATCCATGATTGGATCTATCTTGTCTGACCGCTTATACTGACGCCAACAACGCCATGTGGACTGCGAATAATTAGAGCAACGCTTGCCAAGCCGCAGCTTTTACTCTCATTGTGAGGAAAGCAATAGTATTTCTATACCGTTATCTCTGACTGGAGTTCTGTCACAGGCCCCACATCCTGAACGAGTCACATTAAAAGGCAGCTAAACTTTATACGGCTGACCCGTTTAAAAACTATTCTATGCACGTTTTGTTCGGGGTGTTGCCTTCAAATCGCACTCTCTTTAAAAATTCTGTTGATAGTTTGTGATGTATTGTTATTGTGGTATTTTATCAATCGCCTTCGCACTATCTCGTTTATTTTTTTAAAGTAAATAACATATTATGTTAAATACGCATCCATAAATAGCCCTGCTAAAGGCTTCTGCGTTATACTAGCTCAAGCAGGCATTGAAGGCACCACTTTGTTTAAAGAGGCACAAGGACACAATTTGCTTGTGTTACCGATAACCACTGGCAAGCCAAAAATGAAGTCGATGCTTGTAAACTTTCAGCAGTTCACCGAGATTAAAATACTCTTTAAAGAACCGACAAGTGAGCATCGGGTATGACTCTTTGACAGGTCTCAAAAGTCGCCACATGCTTAATTATTTTGTAATGGAAATATATGCGGTGGTAAAATTAAGCACATAGCCACCGCAAGGCCTCGCTTTGAAAATGGCTAACTTTGAAACACGTGCTGCTCATAAATGTCTCGCGAAGAGCGATCTTGGTGAGCCTTCGTCGGGCGCGAAGCAAACGATCATACTACTTTTTGCTATATCTGCATCGATCGGGTAGCACATATTTGAAGGACCCCCCTCTCTCTTGTCAGAAATGTTAATGAGCATTTAAGCAAACCTCTCAAGAGACGGCGACTATAGCCGAGCTCTTCCAATAAAGTTCGGTTTCCACTAAATTAAATCTAAAAAAACCGTTGCTTCTTGTGATCGACAGGCATCTTACCGGCTCGCATGCTAAGTTACATCGATGAACACCAATCTCCTGCTTCAATTGCCGAGTTAAATATATAGTACATGTAGACATGACGGCAAAATAAAATTGAGTTTAAGATTGTCGTAAATAAACTAGTCTAAACATGCATTCTGTTGCACACACATACGTCAATTCCGATAAAGTAAGCGGTTATTTACCAAAAAATCGTATACCTTTCTACGCGCTGGCTCTGTGTAAAGTTTTGTGTTTCCTTCCTGGCCATACCAACGACAAATTTATTATTGAATGATCGATTCCGCGGTAAAAATATATTGGCACCTTGATATGCATGCTATACTCTACCGCCGTGTTCAGCACGGATAATAACATATCATTCGGGTTAGCTGCACAGGAGTGCACCGCTATCGATACATCGACTTACCTTTCAAAGCTATTGATTCACAGCTCTTTTTGTTTAAGACGGCAACGACTCGTTGATTTTATCGGTACCACTCTTCTTCAGCTCAAACAGTCTATACGGGACGTAGAATTCTTTCGAGATGGCAAGAGTAGTGGTACTGAGTGCTAATTTGGCGTGTTGGCTACACGAGAATGGAAAGGCGCACCGAGTGTGCGCTCAAGTGGTTGTCCAGTTTTCATAAGTATTAGCTACGCTGATGATGATAAGCTGGGCCTCCAAGGAGTGGACCAGCCTTTGAGTATTTACCTAATGGTTTGCCGTGAGCAAAACTCGCCATTCGCGGCTAGGTAATCCCCTGGTCCGAATGTCCGGATGCACCCACCACGGCCAACCGGTTGTTTGTAATCCTGCGAGGAAATGGCAGTATCCATGCATACTGCTTGAAAGCCCGGCTCCATGAGCTAGTCATAGACTGTCCTCGTCGACTCGCGAGATGCACTGCTGGTGCAGAAGTGAGTTTGAAAATATTGAAAACCCAGGGCGTTGGTGATCACGTATAATGCTTCAATGTTAAAAGGAGTTATTCATATAGCGAGGCTCTTTGAACAAACCAACGTAATATTGTCACTATTCATTTTAAGACATCACTCATCTCGGTGAATGTAGGTGTGATATTTCTCGACATTGCTTGTGTCGGATGCTGTTTAATCTTAGGGCTGGCTTCTGGCTGTAGAATTGCGTATTTTAAGTCAAAGATGCACAATTCACTCTTTGATTAGTTGTGAATCCACTTACAGAAGCGTTTTAGGCACACGTAGGACCTAATCTGCTAACGTTGAGCATAGGTGTTTCGGCAACGGACACTGATGTTGTCAAGGTCAAGAATCCGGTGTTGTGTAAGCTACTGATCGATACTTGAAGAAATTATCATTCCGTCTAAGCCAGTGATGGCATGGCTGTCGTTGATTAAAAGAAGCATGGGCGAAGCCCTGTCAGTGTGTGCGAAGTGGCACGTATCACTCTGAGTAGTGATGGTAGTTGTAAATTTACATATCAAAGACGACATGGCTGGCTAGATTCCAAGAAAAATCGGGCAAAGCCTCCAAGCTATGCATGGAGTGACACTTACATTATGGGGAAGTCGTCGTAGAGATCTACACTTGTTGTATGCTGTATATGCGTGGTCAAAGGTACTGAAGGCGAGGTCTTAATGCTGCTTGTCACGGAATTTACTCAGAATTGCTCGTCTGGAATAGTGCTCTGTGCTTACCATGTAAGGGCGTGGTAAAAATTAGGCAAAAACATCAAGGAAAAGACTCTGACGATGTATATTGCTATGCATAGAGCAACGCATGTCGAAACAGCGCTCACTGCAAGCCATAAAAGATGAGGTTGGCTGTTTTGGTGTCAAGGCATGAGCACGTGCGTAGAGTGGCACATAAGCCACTGAGAAAAACGGCGTCTGATGTATTTCCACCGTGACGTAAATCAAGATATTAGAGGCATTAGCCTTTTATTGCATGTAACGAGGCGCATATTCTGCTGAACGAGGGCTTAGAAGAGACTTGCTCACTGAAATACAAACATTAATCGTGCCGCGCGATCGTGTCGGTGCATACACATCTGGAGCTTTTCTCCGAGACAATCGATATATTTTGCGTAAAAGCGGTCACGCATGGCACTCGGCAACGCAGAGCGTCTCCTCTTCAGCGCGCACTTTAAGGGAAAAATGACTATGAAAGGCGGTAGCGCTTCGATAAAAGAAGGACACTAGCAGATGCCTGTAGCAGAGGTCAATATTCTGTCAGGTCGACTAAACAGTTAAAGTAGGTTGTCTGATCTGACAAAAGTAAGCTTCTCATCACTTTTGAATGCAACAGTCTTGATAAATAGTATATACTGGACTTGGTCTTACGAGATTAGCTTTTGGCGCTTACACCAGTTGGCTGAAATTCCGAGAATAAATACTACGCGACACGGCAGTTTATTTTTTTAAAGAAATAGTGTACGGAATTTTTTTGTGCAAAGTCCGAGAAGAAAATGATTTGCAGATTTAGTCTACTTCACGCCGACAAATCAAATTTTTGAGTCAAATTATGAGCAAAAAGTTCATTTTTCTTCGGCTGTACAGCGTCTCAGCGCTCCAAAGAATGATAATGCACTTAGTCGTGGCTCAATTGCGTTTGTTTTTGTCTATATCGATAGAAGAGACGTATCTGTGATAGGAGTACAGCTCTTCAGTTTTAATGTTAGATGTTGTGGTTGCATAGATGACTTGATCATTTCACATTCGTGGGCCACATATACGAACTATGGACCAAGCACTTGAAAGTCTCGGCGTAACTACCGAAGCCACGCCGTGCTTTCTTTACTTATGGAAGATGTATAAAACGTGCTGCAAATCCTTTGCAAACAATATTCTAATAACAATGGACCAATGCTTAGTCGCAGTCGTTACTTGATGTCTTTACTGATGCCTTTTAGGTTATATACTAAATAAAATATGCTATCATCTCAACTTTTGCTACAAAAAGAACACTAAAAAGCTTTAAGGTTAAGAGAAAAACTGACTACAGTCAGGTGTTGGTAAATCAACATGAAATAGTGCAAGTAAGCTAGCTAATTATTTAAAAGCCTACATAGTCTCGGATAATGCAAATTGCCATGTCAACCGAAGGTCTATCAAATACGTAAACCTGATAAGAGCAAGCTCTATCTCATGGCTTCGAGTGGACCACAATGATATGCTCTCGACTGCAAAAAATAATTTGCACCATGTCAGTGCATGCAAGAATTTGTGTTTTTAAGCTGCTACTTCTAGAGCTTGAAACTTTTATAATGAAAGCAGCTGTCGAAATGGAAGACAACCAAAAAATTGTTCTTGCAGCCCAGAACTTCGTCCTAGAACAAGTGCAACAATACAATTACAGCGTTGCTTACTACAACATCAGGGATTTTCTCTTGAATATAGTAAAAGTTTCTACCACCATTAATGTTGTAGATATATATAGTTTGACAAAACTTTTCAGCGGCCACAAGCTTTTTTGTCTTGAACTCTTGAAGTTAACACAGCAAGTGCTGCTATGTAAAAAAGTTGCGGAGAAAGCTTTTTGAGAGGTTTAAAGCTGATAAAGGCTTGAGCGGTGAGCGGAAATGTTCAGCAAAGAAGGAGTGTCTGCCTTTCTACGATTTAAGAGGTGATATAAAATGGCGATCTCTTGCGGATTCTTGTCTTGCTACCACCTATTTGGTGACCCACAGACATCAAATGGCACCATCTTAATGCTTTTTAATCTCCTATACTCCATCTGGATTTCTTACAGATCGATCAATCTAATGCTAATAAAGCTCTTAAATCAACGATTCTGGGAAGTCGGAACCTTGATGTTTCAGTCCGATGCAGCCACAGATTATTGCGGATAGTACCGCTGCATATGTACATTTAAAGCAATGTAAATTTATGGTTGGGCGCCATTGCCGTTCAAGCTGCCGGTGACAATAGTCACGTCTCAAAATATATGTGGGTCAGCTCGAAAACTTTACACTTCTATCGTGTGTATCGCAGAATAGGCTTGGAGCTCACTGATAGCACGAACAGCAGTGTGTACAACGGCTTGTCTGGACCGCTAAGCATGGCTTGCGGCCACCAAAATTGCATGTGGAGGGTTAAAGTTTTCTGTCACTTTCTAGAACCCGTCAAGTAAAGTCAAATATGTTGCTGGCTGAATAGGACCTTGAGTGACCTACGGCGAGGATACGCAAATCTTCGAGAAAGCTTAGTGCTTTTTGCCTACCTTCACCTGACAATTGACTCATCATCTGTCTAGCCACCAGGTCTTACACAAAGACGAAACTCTTTTGCATTCGGTCAGCACCGCCGATGACGATTGTACCGATGATGACGTGCCACTTTTAGTATGTTTGCTCGTCTTAGCCCATGCTTCAAGTCAGACACGTCAGTAAGGCTCGGCTTTGTACGAGGTAAGTCTCCTTTAGCTTTTTTGACTAGGTGGATTCTACTTTTCTTCGCTATCAGTCATCATACCATCTTATTTTTGGCAAGCGATCCACTCGAAACAGAAGCAGTTCTAGCTACTAGGCAAGTCGGGGCGGCCATCTGCTCTATTGGATGGTGCTTGTTCTGTGGCGCAAAGAGGGTGCTAATGCGCTTCTATCAGCGCCCACGACTTACAACTGCTATGTAATTTGGCCTCGAGGATATTACAAGAAGAAGGTCACGTTCGAATTCTTTACAAGTGACGTTTTTGTACTTAGAATTTCGGAAAGCCTTAATGTTGTTCTGCTGCTAAGCAAATTAACAAGAGAGAATAACAACACTATCAGCTTTATCGGTGTCATTTGACGATTGTTAGCAACGTAAACACGCCAAAAATTTTGTATGCAATTTAAATTAGCTTAATCTGACTAATGCGGTTTTAGACCGCGAGTGCGGCGACATTCAAAACACCTGTTGCTTATTGCTCGATTTGGCGTGCTTTTCTGCATTCTGTCAGCGGTTGAGGTTGAATGATCTATTATTTTCATCGGTGAACGGCAATAATATTCAAATCCATGGGATGAAGTTTGTGCTCGTATTTTGCTGTATATATTCATTGTTCTCTATAGTTGAAGTCGTTAGCAGCAGTTAAGCACGATTTGAATGCACTGATTTGATCAAGCATGAAATTTATTAATAGCTTGAGCCCTGAGACCATGACTCCAGGATAAATGGTAATCACGCGACCTTCGATCGATCTTGCAGACAATATATGTTTTGCAGTATTCATGCATTCAATTGGATTCACGTGTCATGATGAAAAACATGCTCCAAGTATAGTTCAGCACGAATGCGCCAAGGCCTTTCTCACTCATACTTTTTTGCATGCAAAATTTTATCAGAGTTACTTTTTGATGCTGCACTAGCTATTCAGTTCGGCTACACAGCGCTATTACGTAACTACATGTACTTATACCTCTGAGTCTATGTAACTTATTTCGCTTTAAATAAGCTTCAACATTGCTCGGATTTTAATAAAGGAACTTTGCGGAAGGCCGCACTAATAATGAAAAGGGACATGATCTACGAACAAGCAAACTAAAATTAGTTTCGCTAGTTGCGCACACAATGTTTCATATATAACATCAACATCTACAATTCTGTCTATGCATCCTTAAAATTCGGCAGAGACTATGGCTGTTAATAGCACATCAGTTTTCATACGGCCAAAAGATACAATATTTCAAGACTCTTCGATCCGTAAAGAGATATTTGTGGAATGCTATAGCTACCGAATATAAAAGCTTCGACCGCGTCTTTCGGACACCACACGATGTAATCTAATTGTTTTCTGCAAAATTAGTTTTCATAAAAGTGATATAGAGCACAGGGTTACTACTACCCAATTTTATAAAAAAAAATAAACGGCCAATTTAAAACGTGCGAAACAACTAAAAGACGTAGTGGTAAAAAAAAATGATGCAAATCAAGCTCATTATCTTTGTGATGTTTTATAAGAGATTACCTTCGGCAGTTATTTTAATAAAATCCGGACGGGGGGCATATTTCTGTTTACATTTTACTTTGTTAGCTCAAGATCTTATGAGGTGTAAAGTTTCGACAGCCTTGTTTACAAGGCGGGCATTTTTTTCTTTTGGTAAAATTAGGATAAATAGTTCATTTAAATTTAAACGGTCTTTCAAATCATTTTTTTGCACACGTCGATACACTTTAGACCTGACAAGCTTAAGTTGACAATACTGATTCTCCAAGATAATGTTGACGCGCCTAACACAATATGAAGTTGTCTTAAGAGACAATTTGATCCGCACTCATGTGAAATCCTTAAGTTCCTCGGCACTGTTTTAAAGCTAGTGCAGAGGAGCTCGGAGAAAGCACTACATGGCCCGACGACCATTGCTTAGTGCAAATTGGTCTAATGACTGTACCGAAAAATAATTGTCGTACATTCTCCCGCAGAGGGTTCAATTGATATTTGAAATTAGAGTTCAGCCTGCATAAATTAAATCTAAACCGAGCGTTAAGTGCAATACTAAGTCGTAAAATAAGGCAAATAGCAATTCAAAACTACAAGTGTCTCTTTAAAAAAAGAGATTTAGACTCACGCTTTCTATAATAAAATGGTTATGGCAGTCCCGCTGTAGGTTTAGTTGCTACAGCTATGTCGCTGCTTTATGAAAGGAAAAGTTTCGGCAGTCGACTGAAGATAATTCGGTCTACAAGTTCCATTAGAAGTTCAGTGCCATTCTTATATGTTGCTGCAGTGGCGTACCATCTACTCTGGTTCCACTTTTTTTGATAGACAGAAGCTCAGTTATTCACCAGGTCCTGAGCTGATCCAGCCAACATTGTTGAATCAAGATAAGCCCACCCGATCATGCTGTGCATTTGATTCTTCACTGGGCTGAAGCTATCACGAACGATCAAATACTTTCATATATGTTGGTCAGCCGATCAACAGACCTTTTAAGATGCTATGCATCATAGATACATCTCTAACAAAATTACACTCAGATAGCGTTCTTATGGTTGGCTTGAACGCACCACCATTGCGCTTGGTGCAGCCCGATCCATCCCATATTTTAGATCTATGTGCAATCAAGCCTTATTAAAATTGCAGCAATATGCGGATGGGCTTATTTTCTTGATCACTCCAATGATGCATCAGACGACCTTGCTCTGGTTGCTATGACCCACGGAAATGATTGCGCTAGGAAGCTGCTAAGCGCGAGGTGATGCACAAATATACACCCAAGGCGAGAGCTCTTTAGATCAATTAAGGATTACCAACAGTTGATCATCTTTGATGCAATATAGCTCACCTTAGAGCGCGATTCTCGCTGAGAGTCACTCAGGAAGCAATAACGATAATACATTGAATTATTTAGATCCAACGTCAACCTCCGCAGGATCTATACCGTGGCGACAGGGCAAGAGGAGATGACTTAAGAGCCAGAACGATCAAATTGATTTTGTCGAGTCAAAACTGATTGACAAAAAACCCGAGCCATAATCCACACACTTTACACAAGGCTCACATTACTACGACGAGCTTTACAATTGTAAACGTTGAATTTGTCAGCTCCATGACAGGTGAGGTATTCGATATGATATATATAGTTTCGTGTTTTAAGGTTGATGACGTCAAATTTGTACGAGGGGAGGGGGACGAAAATTCGTACCAAGTTCAAGGCCACCTTGGCTAAATTCATACAGATTGATCCCGTTGCAACGAAACTCTTTAACAATAAGAGTGGAATTGATCGATCAATTTCAAAATAAAGTCATAACTGACTGGAAAATGCTTACACAAAACAAAATTTCTCGTTATATGAAGAAGCGCCGAATGGTAAATTTGGTCTTAAGCTAGTACCAACGGCAAGAATGAGGTGAGCGATCAGATTGTCGCACCATGCGATGCTGACCGACCATCTTGAACGTGATGTACTGAAGAGCGAGTACCGGTGAGCAAAGGATCCCACGTCTTGATTGAGCCAGGTCACAAAGATGGAGAGCGACCGGATCGAGACCTCGATTGAATCAGAACCAGATTCAAGCTGCCAAATGAAGTTACAGATTATATCCACGAAGAAGGAGATCTTGTCGCTCAAAATCAAAAGACCCATCCATGTGAATATGACCACTGAGAGCTCAATAAAATCAGATTGACCTCAGGGAGCAGTCAGAAGGCCATGATTAATGATCGATGATGATTGGTAGAATACGTATCATTATACTCTTAAGATTTTAAGAGCTTGAGTCGAAAGAGTGGCGAAGTGAACTCGGAAATGGGAGATCATTCGTCAAAAAATGAATATGGATCTTGACCGAAGTTTTGATACGATTCATCACTGAATGCTTTTAGCTGTGGCTCGAAGTGGGCGTGGTCACTCGTACGTGGGTGGGGTCATCACTTGATGTAGTCGTTGATGATGAAGACGAACCATCGTCAAACACTGGCGAAACGTTCCTTCAGCGTGAAGAGGCGATGTGTCAAAGATTGCTTTGTTGCAATTTAGCCATAGTGTGCGCAAAATGACGCAGCGACCAACGTTAAATAGGCGAATCGGCGTAAGTATGCCAAAAGTAGCTTGATGCTCATCGGGAATAATCAGCTGATGTAGGAACGAAACGTGTGGCCAATAAATGGTAATGCTGAAAATCCGTGAAAACGGGGGAAGAAAGTGGCGCCATAGGAATTGAGCCATGTGGCAGTCCCATAGTAGATGAAGTGGAGTCTCAGTTGTGTCGCACTCATGAACACATTGTACCACGTTGGTATGCCAGCGATACTTGTATCAAAAACCAAGCTCGTTATGCTGAAGTCGAAAGACAAAGTCACTATAAGGGGGAAGAAGATCGCGTTGAAGACGACGCTCAAAAGATCAGTGTTGTGGCTGGAGATGAATGTCAGGGACTGAAAGCTGACACAGCGAAAGCGGCGGAGGGTCTTGTGCCATGACAAGTTCTTTGATCAAACTATTGGAGGCGTAAATGATATCTTGGCCAGCGAAAGTTCAAATGTGCAGCGCGTTGATCATACCTTCAGGTGGTAGTGGATATATAAAAAAATCTTAGTAGTGTTGAGAAACGTCAATGCGTGAGGCGAGTTTTGAACGACTGTTGTAAGAGACTGGCCCGATTCAATAGAAGAGCCGGTAAAGGCTGTGCGTAAATTATCTTGGTCTGGAAGAGCTCCATACACGGAACAAAATGTTGAAAGTCTCAAAATTCCTTGATGGCTGAAGAAGCAGGAAGCCTTCCGATGAAGCATTGCCAAAGGGCGGTTCGCTCCCGTTAAACGAAGAAAGGCATTGTTCCAGAGTGGCTATGTTAGTCGTGTAAGGACAGGGTTCTCATCGTAAAGTTTGACCATAATCTTGGAGCTCCAAACTGCGATGGCATCTCTCCAATAAGCAGGAATTATGTACCAGCTGTCAAATCTATTGCACTTCGTAGTCAATCCTACATTTATGCAGACATATTGTCGACCAGAAACCTCGTAAAGTTTTACGATGAATTACACCTCCTTCCCGCATCTTTTGAATGCGCAGTCGCACTGCTTGGACGGCTTTCTAATTTCTTTGGTACAAAAAAGGCGACTAGATTTGAAGCCTTACTTGCTGCCAAACCGCTGGAACATCTCATTGCATTTAAGCTCAATGAGCAAAGTCTATGCTTTAAGCTCAGGCAGCACACACCTACTGAGAATTTTTTGAAATTTGGCAAGAGAAAACGTATTTGATTCCGAGGAAGGAGGTAGCCGGATGCGGTATCAGCTATACTCACCCTACCCTCGGATAAAATTGTTAATCTACGTTTTTCACTTGTTCTTAGAAGCTGATTTATGTGCCGTGATGCTATAAATATATTGAGGCCCGCCATAGTAACATTAAACCTTAATAATGAAGTAGGATTTGCTAGACTAAACGATGTTGTTTATTCGAAATTTTTAGAGAAGTAGACAGAGTTAACGTTTTAGTCCTTCGATCTACCACGACATGGAATGCCGCTGGTCTTGGAGGTCAAATAGCTAAAAAAAAAAGATCACTCCGGCCTACTGTGTGGATAATAGCATCGCCTCCACAACAGCGTAAACGCGCTTGAGGCTGCTCTCGAAGCCCGTAAATCATCCCAGCACATCAAATGAGCCATTATATGCTTAGTTGTGGCTCTATTGCGTATGAGCATGTAGGAAGAACGTATCCATGGCCGTACATCATGTAAGCACTTCAAAAGTCAGCCTTAGCGGTCAAAATATGGCTTGTCACAGGCTTTCATGTACCCTTCAAGCCCTTAAGAAAAATATAAACTGATTTGGCCATAAATCCTAGCTAAAAATACCGCCGAGCTTTCTATCGCAAGGTTTTCAAATTGCGTTAAGAAGTCACTTCTTTTATAGTGAGCTTAAGGCTTGTTTGGGAGCCGGGGAACCGCGTGCGGGCACTATCAGTCGCCATCTGTTCATCCAAACCCGTCTTGTTAGCAGGACCAAGCGCAGGGACCGCACTTTGAGATGCTCTGGGCCACCTAAAAGTCGAATAACAATTCTGGTGTGAGCGCTTCTCATGAGCTGCTGAGCGCGCCGAAATCGCTTGGAAAGGCCGATGGTGAACATCAGCTCATGCCTTCAAATATCGTGTAAGGTCCATTGAAGCGCCAATTAGTTGCTTTTATAAACTCGGATTTATACTTTCTTAACATTTGGTTTCAGTGGTTTTCTACTTTTAAAAAAGCAGTGTAATACTTATTTCGTGTTTGTCTGATACTTTTTTTTGTCTAAATTGGGCTGATGCAGTCGCATCCCGTTTCCCATTGATTGTATTCAGGCGACTTTTCACAAAATCAAAGCTATTTCCGTGACAAAACTAGTCTCATGTTAAGTACACGAGAAAAAAAGAGTTTTTAAGCCTTAGTTCATACATTTTTACAAGAATTAAAATATATCTGGGTTCGATTTGGTTATTAACAGAGAAGGGTGCATAGTTTGTCGACAGTTTAATTTTTTTTATGCAAACTCGAATATAAAACACTTACCTGAGTCATCTCAATGCCCGTACTACTAGCACATGGATTACTCTTCTTGTTGGACAATCTGGTTGTGGGTTGTCTGCTGTAGACATCACCAAATTAGCCCTTATCAGCTTGAACATATTCGCTAAACGCACCGGTAGACCGAGATCTCTATCTGACATTATTGTTTCCGGAAGGATATGTAATTTGGATACAGTATTTATATACTAGTACCCAGCTCTTAGACCATGGAAAGAAGTCGACGTGTGAGCTACAGATCCGGGATCTTTAAATCATTGCACACTTGGCCGCCCCCTTGTATTCGAGCACATTTCGTACTTCAGCTCATCGTCGTTCGAAAAATTGACTTGAGATGCGTCTAAAAGATTCAATCTATATCTAAGCAGACTTTTTGCTCACTCATAGCGATGCAGCTGCTATCGCCGGCTCTTTTGTAGATCCTATCAATGCAGACAAAGACTTATAGCTCGTAGACTTTGACTTTGTCCTTGACACTTAATGACACGATTACAAGATCACTTTAGTGACACACGCTTTTTTATAGGATGGATCACAAGAAAAGACCGCGAGGAAGATAAAGCAAAACATTTAAGTATTTTCCAAAAAGCCACTGAATTTGCCTTCTTGCCTATTATTCGGTTAGGCCACCTCGTGTATCGTCCAAGTTATTCAAGACGATGCCTATGGGACTTGAACAATCGTGCAAAAAAGTCACGACCTCGTATGACAAAGCGTTTTGTAAAAAGTTAGGATGAGAACGACACCTCGACATAATGTGCAACATGCAGCGGTTGTAGCACTGCCGTCCAAATATCTCTGCAAAGCACCGCTTTTGAATATAAAGAAGCAAATCGATATATTAGAGGTGCTCCGCATGCAATTTTCAAAGCAGAAGCTCTAGCATTTAGAGACCTTGGTAAAAAATATCCGTCATCTTCTTTAAAAGTGGAGGCAGTCTTAATGGTGTATCCAAAGACTTGACGAAGCGACTTGAATTTTAAGTGACAACGGGTAAGACGATGGACGCCGACCTTATTTGCAATCAGCATCCGGCGGTCCTTTTACATGAAGAGATACCCAGTTCCTCTTCAACATAAGACGCTTCAAACCATGCCTTTTTTTAAAACAACTATGTTGTCATTGGCATGATGCGGCTTTGGGTAAAGAATACCGATGTCAACTGTAGTAGAGGACGCATCTCACATCGCGGTCAACACGAAACATCACGAGGCAGTTAAAGTGCAGAAGCAACATACGATCGAATGGGTTGCTGGACATCCCAGGGCTTGCGATAATAAAAGCCGCAAAAGTTTAACTACTACTGTCAAATGGTAACCATGGCCGTCAAAAATGACGCACCTATTTTCTTTTCAGCAGGCATTGAGAATGTTGCGTCGCGTCAGGGACATCGAAGCTGCTTACGTCATTCACTTGCAAGCTTTCAAAAAGGCTGATGGCTTCAAAAACTTGTGGTGAAAATCTTCCGAGAAGAATTCGACGTCTTAAACCTATGCAGACACAGTCTTTCGTACAGAACTTCCTAGCGGAAAATCCGCAGAACGGGAGCAAATTGAGCACGACGTTTTGCCCAAGCCTAACTTTGTCAAGCAATGGCGCCGAAGTTCTGGACAGTGCTAGACAAATTTAAACCAACTCAATGGAGTGGTTTAAGCGGGCTTGTTTTGTCCATAAGCTAAAAGGTCGGTTCATTGCGCACGACTATCCGCAGCTAAATTTAGCGAAGATCTTGCCGGCCATACCAATGTCGCGTAGAAAAATCATTTTTGACGCTACTTTCGAACGTCAATGTATTTCATACATAAACCTTTGAGGATACTATCAAGTCAAATCGCGTGAATTTAGCAATCCATTTTCCGTTTTTTCGACCTAGAACTAGTGTAGCTTGGGTGCATTAGGCGGCTTTTGTGGTGAATTTTTCGAAATATATAAGAAAATTGGCAAGAGTCTAATTCGACGACATCTTCGCGTTCACGCAAATAATTGTCGCACGCCTCGTCACGACTATGCTCTGTGCACTTTGCAAGGCCCATTCACCACAATCTCAAGTAAAATCTTTCGGAGAGTTGCAGTCGATTAACTACACTCTATACCAAAATCAAACGTCGCTTGACGTTTCCTCCAGACTATACTCTTCCTGGCTTTTTAAATCATTTGATATCAAAATCGATGCCTCGAACATTCAATTGGGGTAATTGTGTTTTGGAAGGAGGAAAAGCCAGACCCTTATATTGGGTTTGCCGGTCAGAAGGTAAAGCCGAAAACTCTGCTCATGACCAAGAGCTATTTGCAGTCATACATATGTCAAAAGTTCGGCATCTGTATCTTCTCGGTCGACCAATAACGGTCGAAACAGATCACAAGAGCATTGAAATAATTCTGACGCTTAAATTTCAAAATGACGAGTGGTTCGATGGCTCCATCCGCACGCTAACCTTTAGTCTATGGTCACGTGAGCTCCTGGTCATACCAGCAACGTGGCTGATGCAGTAGTCCGCACATCGAAATTTTTGCGTAAAGCTGCTCGGATTACCTTGCAGAAGCGGTTAAATTTGCAATAATTTGGCGAGAATCGGAACGAACACGGTCACAGGGACTCAAGTGCGAAGGCATCGTTTTCGAGGAATCTGAAACTCACCGTGAATCGTCGAGAAGCTGAATACAGGAGAGAATGAGCCAAAGCACATTTTGCAGGATAAAAGTTGTCAAACGGGCAAAAATGATACCTTACGACTGTATCATCCTGACGACGGCGACCTAAAAAATCGCGTCGTCTATGCGAGCCACATTTTTATTGGCAGGCCATCCAACATTTTACAAAGCCTGTCTAGCCGTGCGTCAAAATACTAGTGGCCAAAAATTCAGCGCTGTGTCGACATTAGCAAGATGAATCAGCACAACAAGGTAAGGTGAAATAAACCACCGGGATTACTTCAGTCTTTAAATTTAATGGGTAGTTAGGTCGACATTTTTATGGACTTTATTGCGCCTTCATCGGTAGAAATTTCAATGTAAATATAATGTCTTGGCCAGGGATCACGAAAACCTTGGTAAGTTCTGCAATACGGTTTACTGTCTCCGTGAGCTCGTTTTGTTAAGTTACTAACGATCAATATGACAGCATTGAAACCACTTGAGTCAGCTTTAAGAAACTAGCATTGAAACTACTTCTGACAAGCAATCTTGTCAGCCGCATAGGAGCAGCACAGCATAGACCGCAAGATGATTAACAACCGGAAAGAACTTACCGCTTTATTGGGATTCACCTCCGAAATGTCATCAGCCTAGTACAGAATAATCGAAATGAGATTTTTCATTTAGCGAATATAGGGTGTGATTACTCTGCAACTGACATGTCGCCGCTCGGTTTAGATCTGGTAAAAAATCTTTATATCCCTGATGTTGTGAGGTCAGATCTAGAACTTTTCGAGCCAAATAAGGCAGCACAAGGATTTCTATTTTGTCGAGACACCGTAGTCGAGGTGGCATAGGATCGACTTAGCAAGGCGCAAAGCCCATAAAGTGCTATCACGACAAGAATAGACGTGTCTAGAATTTCCGAGCAAACGACATGGTGTGTTTGGACGGCAAGAATTTAGATGTCCGTCACAGAATAAAGCTCTCAGTCAAATTCTCGTGCCAAGATGTACTGCCCATCCCGATCGTGAAAATGTTTCGCAAGAATTTTACTAGTTGGGATTATCGTAGCGATTGGATTGGCATCCAGTGCTATAGAGTTTACTGTTGCATTTATACCACAAGGACCCAAGCATTGACAGAAGGGTTATAAAATAATGTTGGTCGATAGCTCCGCGGGAAATTTTGTTAAAGCAGTCATTGGACGACGCAAGTACAATGAAAATCCTCAGTACATAGTTTAGTGGCTGGGTGAACTCGAGATGCAAGCAACTTGGGAGCCCGTGAAGGTTCCCAAGCAGGATTTTGGACGAATCCACCTCCTTTGAGAATTCGTTAAGGTGATCTCTATCGTTAAGAATTGACACCTTTATGAAGCGAGGCCATGCGACGTAATTATCGTCACCGGCAAGTTGGCTGGCACTGGCAATCACACAGATTACATTGTTTCAGGAGCACAAATGCTATGGTACTACTCACAGCAATTTGTGGTCGCAAAGATACAAACCAACAAACTGAGGTCCAGACGTCCCATATCCATCGGTAGTCAAGAGACCTTATTTGTTGAAAACTACACAAAACTTGTAGGAAATGATGGAGATCAGGAGAGTGATAGGTCTGTAGGATGGTATAAGTAGATAGCTAATAGCCATCATCCAGGTTATAGCAAGACAAGTAATTGTAAGCACTTGCGGTTAAAAATTGCTTTTTAATTTGTTTCACGCAAGAAATAGCCTTTTGAAACTGACATCAATTTGCTCCCTGCTAAATCCTCAGTCGAGACTTGACCTTTTGAAAATCTTTCTTTGCGACTGTAAAAAAACATGCTTTTGAGAGATCAGCATCTCATATAGGGCTGTCGAGCGCCCACCATACACTCTGGACCAAGAATTCGGTTAGCGGCATCCTTTGACAATTCAGAAACGTGCAAAGTAGAACGTGGCTCATGCACTCTAATCCTCGAAGTTGAAGTTTCACTGACGCCACAGTTATGGCTAGTTTAGCCATTCCGTAAATTCACCTAATCATTTGTGAACGATCACGTCGCAGAATAAATGCACACTAGTGCACCAGGCGATTTGCTCGGCAGACCTTTGCCAAGATGTATATCTCGCTCTCATCGAACGAATACTCTAATTGCAAGGACAAGGTATATAGGCCCAAATTGCTTCAAAGCTTACGATACGCACATCGTCAGAGCTTGCCCTCAGATCATGCCACTTTTCGCGATATACATGCTTGGTCAAACGATGGCGGGTAATTCTGTACCCTCCGAGCTTTGTTCTGTAGATCAGTGTGACAGCTACCAAATACGTTATTTGGAGCAGCTAGAACTTTTTACAACGAAGCTGTTATGCATTCCAAGCACGTACTGCCTACGCATCATCAGCAATCAGTCTCCAAAAGTAGCTCGATGTTTAAATAAGCTTGTTAAAGTTCAGCCTTTGTTCAAGTAGAGCCCCGGTAAAGCTAACACCGTGGCTGATGCACTGTCACACAATCCGGGATCAAAGAGTAAAGCTGCACAAGTTAGCTCGCAAGAGCTACCGGAAGCGGCTAAGAACCGCGAGATCGTGGCGACAATCGAGGCGACAAGGTTACAATTGCTTGATCTGCAAAGACGATGTATGCACATCATTAAGAAGCTGAAAAAAAGAGATGATGTGCCAAAGACTCATTGCAAGATGGCATTTGGTATTACCAAACTCGTGAAGATGAGATTCCTCGACTGTATCTTTCGGACGACTAAGATCTCAAAATTCGCGTCATCCGGAGAACCGTGTTCTGTATCAAGTGGCCACCCAATATACTACAAGATCTGCCTGGCCGTACGTCGAAAGCACTTCTGGCCAAAAAAGACAAAGAACACCCATCGCTATATCAATGCATGTGATATGTGTTGACGCAACAAGGCTAGGCAAACAAGATAACCAGGATAACTCTAGTTTCTATATATTTCAAGAGGTAGAAGTGCGACATTTCAATGAAGTTCATAGTGGCTCAACCAAAGGCTGAAAGTGACTTTAATGTCGTCATGGTAATTGTTGATCGCTAAATAAAAGGGCCATTTTATCGCTACGAAGACACCGGACGATACTGCAGAAATTGCGAAGGCTTTTACGAAGGATATTAAAAGGATAGTGGCAGACCGAAAACCATTGTGTCCGACCGAAACACCAAGTTCACATCCAACTCATGGCAAGCAATCGTGTCAGCTGTGAGAGTGCAACAAAAATGGTTTCGGCTGCACGACCACAAACGAATGGACAATGCAAAAAAGCTAATTGTCATATGGGAGACTGTCTCCGGAATATCGTCAACCCAGCACAAAATGATCGGGATGACTTTTTGCATTTGGCTGAGATAGTATTTAATTGACGCGTAGACTTTACAATTGGAATGTCACCGTTTGAAGCAGATCCAATATGTTCCTTGTATGCCGGATGATGCGGCATCAGATCCAGAAATTCATAAGCTGGAAAAATCAGCACAAGAGTTCCTACTGCGTCAAGAAACGTTACTCAAGGTCGCACAGGCTTGGATGAGTGAGGCACAAGAGCGCATGAAGTACTATTATCATAAAAATAGTTTTGTCCAAGACTTCCGAGTTTGCAGTAGGGTGCTTTTAAATTACAAAAAAATCAATGTCCGCCGCTAAAGTTTTGCTCAGTCGAAGAAACTCGCGCCAAGATATATTGAGCCATTCCCGATCGTAAAGGGAGTCTCGCGAGATTTCTATGAAGTGGGATTACCGAAGGTATTGAAACTGCACCCAGTGTTTCACACTTCACTATAAGAGCCATATCGCAAGGACCCTCAGCGCTGGCAGATGTTGAAGAAGGTCATGTTGGCCGATGAATCCAAGAGATTTCGCGATCAAGCCGTAATTGGGCATCGTAAGTACAAGTAAAACATACAGTACAAAGTTTAGTAGCTTGGTGAAACCAAGAAGGAAGCCGTTAGAAGCCCGTAGAGATCCAAAGCAAATTCACAGACTCAGCGTCCTCTACAAAGATACCAAAAAGATGAGCCCTATCTTTATCTAGTAGGCATTTTTTTAAAGGGAAGTCATGTGACGCAACCGTCTCAAATATCCAAAGTACATATGCATTAGTACAATCCATAGGAATAGGCGACTATGTACTTTCCTAAAATTTAGACGTTCAGTTATCATAGGAATTAAAAGCCTAAACGGCTGAAAGTAATCAAGGATGTGCGAACAGCAAGATGGAATAGGGAAGGATGATAGCTTTAGAAATGGTAGCAAAAGACGGCTCTAGCAAGAAATTTGTCGTAAGAGCTTTTCATCTAACATCGCTTCTTAATTCGCTTCGAGCATCTAATATTCCTTCTTCTTCACCGACTTCGCCCCGCTGGCACCTCAGCCTCGTCCGACAACTTTTAAAAAGCTATCTCTGCGACTGTGTTGCACCAAATTTCGTCAAAATGATCACCACGTCAACTTAGCAGCGGACAATGGTCATCACTTCGCAACATTGACCGCAGGGATTTACGCTGTGCAATTGTGTTGGTGATGTATGTAAACGTACGGATTGGCCAACGCAACAAGTCTAGCTTTAACTTAAATTGGTGTCATTTCTGCGGTCAGGAATTTAAGCGTGTGGTGTCAACATCTCAATGCATTCAATCTCCTTTTTCTTTTAGTATTACCCCTTTATAGGATGTGAAGAAGTGCTCGGTCGTTTCTTTATCAACTTCGCTGGCATGATTATCACCCACACACCGTTTTCAAAACATCTTTGTATTTGATTGCACGGGACAAGATATGTCGTCGTTATGGCATCCACGACATGCGTTCCAATCAAACACAATGTCTTTGGAGTGTTTAGACGCGCTTTCTCACCAAGCTTCACCGTCGAGATGGACGTGCTTTAATAGTCTTGTACCACAGCGGAGATTATCAGAACCCCAACTTTGGTGACGCATTCGCGCTGGCCGCACAGTCTCTGCGCAAGAAGGTCTCGTTGAATTCATAAAGATCCGGGTGGAACGCTACATCTTTTTTTACACTGATTCTTAACACATCGGGTCGCTTTCGCTCTCACTGTTTTGGTTGCTGTGCTGGTGAGAATTCTATTTGTTAGAAGCTTTCCCAGGATGCGAGTTCTTTTTCGCCTGTAAACAATTCTCCTCGAGTTTTATCCGGCATTGTACCAACAGAAATAGATTCCAGATAGCTCATCGTAGCATACAAAGATAATGTAAGAAACACTGCTGTCAACCACTCGGTGGACTCTAAAGACAGAAAGACCGAAAGCACGTCAACTATAAGTATGGCCACATTATGCTTGATAGAGCAGCAACATGACTTCAGTAGCCACCTCAGCCTTCACATTTATTTGCTCAACCACTACACACAGAACGATCGTAATTCATCCTAGAAAGTTGAAGAGTAAGTTATGTTTTTGGTATAGCTCCTCATTGTGTCACAAACCTTTGCGACGTGCTGAGTTTGTGAGAAGTACATGCTTTTGTACGTTTTCTAAACTGTGGATAATTAAATATGCTACTAAAAGAAGGTATTTAGAATTTGTGGGCAAATTGACAGAGCAAATCGTAGCACTTAAAGAGAGACCAGCCGACTCGAACAGTTTGGCATAAAAGATTGTGCTGCTGCTACTTTCTGCTCCAGTGTTTCTGTAAAGGTGTCATTCTTACTGTCTTGCACCGCATTATAGTGTTTCCCGTGAAGATTATGATTAATTCGAGCACTTCAACATTTTTGTAACTAATTTTGCCAAACTAGGCCCAAGTCATTAAAATACATTACCCAGAGAAGTAAGTGGTACACTTCAGATACATGCAACATCTTTTAAATTGAACCTTATCCCTGAGGCAAGCTGGGCCATCACCCGCGCTCGAAGCTTGCGTTCCCAGTGCCATGACGCTCAACACACCACCCTTCATTCACCTTGGCATTGACGCCAGCACTGGCAAGTCCTATCACATCTGCTCGCGCAAGGTACATACATTAAAAAACGTTTCAGAGCAAGACGCGATCCAAAAACGTGATATGACGCAGCGGCTCTATCTGATTATCTTTTATAATAAAACATTTTCAATTTATGACATTACTTTACAATGGTTGCGCTCTGATATACAGTCGCTACTGTCATTTGGCGCAATCCTGTTGCTGCTAGTGGCCATGTCTTCGGAGAGGTTCCTCTTTAAAGTCATGGTGGACCGGATGGAGTCGTACAGGTATGCCATACTATACTACCTTTGATCAAGAACTTGAATGATGATTTATTATTTAAAATCACTAGATACTTCCTGTGCCAGCTCACGACCTTCCTGTATATTCCCCCACTGTTTTGCATTGTCAGTTATAGAGCGACGCATGAGGCAAGTGGCAGGAGTCAATGCTAATATTGTGGCTTGGTGGATTATTGACGTGGTACTGCAGGATCATTTAGAAGACTATGAAAGTGAATTTCCAAAAATTCACTTTTTCGTGATGGGGTTGCTGGATCTGCTTCATGTGCTTAACTCAAAACTTGCATGCAATGGTTTAGCAGCTTACTTATATATATTTGAACTAGGGATTGATGCTTTACATTGCCGGTGGCCGAACAGATCCGACACAGACGCTCTTGTTCATGCAAGCATCGTTCCCTTTCTCAGCTTGCGTATCGGCCGTGTGCTTTGGCGTCAGGTTTGGCTTGGGTGCCGTGAATATTTAAAAGTTCGCGGTTCAAATTGAATGTTTTGTTTACAATAGGTACACACGACTTCAAGTTGTAGGCTTGCTTGTTATATCAGGTGGACTGTTCCTTTCGTTGATTCCCTGCATTGAAGAGTGCGTTTGCTTATGTGGCCTCATTTATGTCGCAAGTTTTGACTTTATAGTGTGTGTAGCATTCAGAGCAAAGTGTTTGATGATCAAGAGATTGGCTGGAACAGGTGCAGTTGATGAATAAATGTGAGCTGCCAAAAGTGTGAAGTTGACGATACAAGTCGCTATTTCTTTGAACAGTCTTTTTTATCTTTTTGCCGCGATTCCTGGCTCTTTATCAATGCTATACAAGGAGCGTGTAATTCGGAATCATCCTATAGACATGTCATATTTAAACGCGTGGGTCACAGTCAATCAATTTATTGTTGGATTGCTGGCGGCTCCGCTCATCTTTGATGCTGAAGTAAGCTGTCTCTTCATGAGATTACCAACTATAGTACTTTTTAACTTGACAAGAATTGTCGTCAAACGATGCGCAGTTTCTCCATTTTGACCAGTTATCCAGTGGATTGACGTGCCTTTTTCAAGGCAAGAGTGAGATGTCCACGGATCACTGCTATGTATGTTCTTCCAAATGCCCTCAGGTCGTATTCAATTTACCCAAGTGTCGTGTTTACCAGATGGGATTTCCGATTTTACTCCTTTACTTCTTCAGTAATATTGTTGTCAATAACCTTCTGATCCAGCTGATCCGACTCACTAGTGTTTCAACCATGTCCGGATGCACACTTGTGGGATTCTTAACGTCTTTTGTGGTCCTCGCGTCGTACCAAGTCGACCCCGATAATTCTGGTATCATCAACCTTCACGATGGTTTGCGATTTTGGATCCCGGAATCCATATATGTGGATGTCTTTGCGTTCTTGATAATTTTTGCGGGCAAAGGGCTGTATCAATGGGATCCGGATCCAGAGGTGGAAGCAACAACATTATCAGCAGAAGACAAGGAGGCCATGTCGTTGCTTGCCGGAGAAGATGACTTTGGGTTACGATACACTTAGGACGCAATTAGTTTGGATTAGTTTTCAATATCAGAGGCAGGAAGGCGAGCTATCAAGCGCAAAAAAACATGGTCACTTCTTTCGAAATCCTGGAAGTATTACAAAGGCCGTGGTTGCTAACTCTGTCATAACGCTCGCCTCGGTATGTCAACCCCTTACTTTGTTGTTTGTATTAGATGAAGCTCTGAGTCTATTCACGCTAAAACGGTGTAAGCTTTGCAAGATCTTTAAGTTGCAACGTCTCGCCTCTTCACCAACTGCACGTTAAGTGTGCTTAACCGTTTGCTAACCGTCGTCACTTGTCAGAATTCTCGATTTATCGCAATGTCGGTCAAGCAAACGACAGCTTCGCGCTTGGCGAAGAGCAAGAAGCCATTGTCCGATATGCACCAATTGCAATGTGCTGTAAAGGAGTTGCAGTCTGAAGCAGCTGATCAATTAGTCTTGGAAGTCGAGTCGCAGGCAACGTTTGAATTTCTGACATCACAAATCCGTGCGCTGCGTAAAGCTTTTGATACGTTGTCGGATGTTCTACTGGCCGAAGTTGACGTTCTTCGCAAGGATATGACTCGGAAACTTGATGACGTGAATTCAGAAGTTGTGCGACAAGGAGAGATGCAAAAGGCGACCCATAATGAGATATTGCAGTTGAAGCAAACGATAGAATTTTGGAGTCTGAAAGAGCGGGACTGGGCGAAAGACAATGAGGTCTTAAAGGTTTCTCATAGTCATAACATTGAGTGGATGCAACAGTTGCAACGTGACGTCATGGATGTTAAGGACAGAGTGCATGACATCAAAGATGACACTAAAAGTCGTATTTCGGAGATATGTGAAGACGCAAATAGTCTGCGTCGGAATTGGCAAAAACACGCGGACGATATGTTCGATCGTTTGCAGGATTTTGAGACTGACGCTCGGCGGCAAGCAACAGATGCACGAGCGCAAGCGAAACAACGAGCAGAGGATGTGGAACTTATGGAGCAGGCACTAGGTTCCGTGCAGATGCAGCAAACACAAGTGCGTTCTATACTGGAAGAGCAAACACACGGCATCACATCCGAGCTCGCCTTGTTGGTCAAGAAGATTGAGATGGTTGAGTCGCAGGCAAGTACTCAGACGACAGCACTGGAACACCTTCAAGCCAGAAACAAGGCAATAGAGAAGGAGCAGCAACGACGAATGGACAATATTGGAAAGATGCTCTCGGTACGTCGACGATCCTTGAAAGGATAATAGCTTACTCTCATTCTTGTACTTATCTACGGTAGATTTTCGCCGACGCCCTCAATTTTTCGCCAAATATGCTGACAGCCGTTAGCTGAGAGCTTTGCAAGTTAGTAATTAGCAGCATCTCATCCTCACAGAACATTAGACCCATTCAAGCTACTATTTCAACACAGACGGTAGTTGCTGATTTCCGACTTATTTTGTCTTAACGCGCGTTCATCTCAAGCGAGATTTGCTGCACCGCCTTTATAAAAGCGTCCACATGTGCCGGCTTCATATCCGGGAAGCAGCCATGACCAAGATTAGCCACGTATTTCTGCGTACCAAATCGCTTGAGCATCTTCTTGACTTCGTCGCGGATCACGTCCGTAGACGCGTAAATGACGCTAGGATCCATGTTACCCTGAAGTGAGACGCGACCACGAGCAAGTTGACGCACTTCAACTGGATCTGATTGCCAGTCAAGACCAACGCAATCATACTTTGTAGTTATGAGCTTTTCATAAGCATACTGAGTACCCTTACAAAAGCACACAAGCGGTGTGATAGGAATCTCCGCCTTGACTCGGTCCGCAATCTGGACTAAGTACGGATAGACAAATTCGTAAAAATGGTCTTGCGTCAGTGCCTCAGCCCCCACGGTCTCAAAAACCTGCAGTGCTTGGGCTCCTGCACGCTGTTGTGCTAGCATAAAATTCACACAAACATTCGTTATGCCCTGCAGCAGCCTATGAGCTGCGTCTGAATGCTGGTACAGAAACGTCTTCAGCAAAGCCTTGGTTCGACTGCCGCTGCCCTCAATCATGTAGCACATAAGTGTCAGTGGGGCGCCTACGAAGCCAATGAGCGGCACTTCGCCGTTGATTTTTTGTCGAGCCAAATTGAGGGCGTCCAGCATGTAGCCCAGCGTTTCGTCAATGTCTGGATTCAAGTTAAGCTTGTCAATGTCCTCTGGTGTACGAATCGGACCAGAAATCACCGGTCCAACTTTTGCGACCATCGTGACTACCATTCCCATTGCCTGTGGAATGACTAAAATGTCCGAAAAAATGATGACCGCATCCATGTGGTAACGCCGCAGCGGCTGCAGACTCACTTCCACCGCAAGCTCGGGCACGCCACACATCTATTAATGCAGTGTACAAAAGTACGATAGGTCAGCCGTGTGATAGATACACTCAGTAATCTAGACGTTGTTATTATCGTACCGTGAAGAAATCGTAGCCCATATCTCGAAGCTCACGAAACTCTGGCAGGTGTCTGAGGAAGAGCGATGGATATTGTCAGTATCGAATTATAATGCATTACATATAAAATTGAAGTACCTTCCCGCTTGGCGCATGCACCACACGGGAACGCGCTCCGTGCGGTCGCCACGCAGCGCGCGGAGTAGAAGGTCGTTCTTTAATTTTGGCAAATGGTCTAATGGCACGCGCTCGAGTGGCGTCCGCTTCGTGAGAAAGGGTAGTGCTTTCTTAGATTTTTTCGACTTGTGCTGCTGGCGCTGTATCATGTACGCAGCTGCAGCGGCGGCCGAGATGGCCACGGTTACTGATGTGGTCGTCACTGCACCCATTGCATTTAATTAATGAATGCGGATTACGAAAGGAAAAAAAACGATTGGAGGATTATTCGACTTAAGGATAGATTTTTTGTTGCACCCACGAAATCGTTAGTGAATTTCTAAAGAAGTTATTACGCTGCAATTGTATCACGTAAAAGACGGTGCCTGATACACTAAGCCGAACATGCGCAAGCTTGCCTCCACACTCAAGCCGACCATTACGAGCAGGCCAAGATAACCTGTTGGTAGCATGACATTAACACATTTATATAAATCACTATAGTCTGCGACGCTCAAAAGTAACATTAACACGCACCGAAAACACCGTGTAATCTTTTCTTTGGGTCTCCCGACGAGTAGCCGCGCATGTACATGATAAAGCCAAGGATACGCACAAGGCTGGCGACAGCAGCAATCTTAGGGCGATAGATTCTGCATATGACACACACAAACATCAAGTAATAGTTGTAAAAGTGTGCAGTAATATTGACGACATACGACGATGTCAAAGTCAAAGCGAGAAAAAGCGGAATGTTTTCCAGAATATTTTGGTGACCACGCTGTACGCAGTTAAACGCCTTGGCATTCTTGTCACTCTGCTCCGCATACATCTACAACCATAGGTACCTTCAGCTCAATGCACTATGAGAGATAGCCAATACGATGTCGCTCGGACCTGCGGATAGTCAATGCCATAAAGCTTGCGCGCCTTGCTAACCTTGCCGCCAGCCCAGAAGTTCGTAAAGAGCAAAAACACCACGAGGAGTGGCACAAATCCATGCGCAGGCTGTACCTCTACCAGCATCTTAAAATGTTGGTATTATGCTCGGACAAAAAGTCTGTGCAGGGCTAGTTGGTGGAATCTTTTTGAAAGAAGAATGCCTAATCCTCTGAATTTATGCCCACCTAAAACAATGACTTAACTAAATCAGGTATAATTAATTATTAAGAAGTGGTGATCTACTGTTTTGTATTAGGCACATAATACTTCTGGAAAAATTATTAAGTTAATCGAAATCGTTATAAAAAGGACGAACTACATGAATGTTACAAGTCCATATATTGCAGTCTATTGCACACTGGGATCCGTATAGATCACGGAATTTATACAATCGTTTGCTGATATACCGCACACATTTCTGTATTCATCCTCAATCCAATGGTTATGTGATCCCGTCACACCTGTTGCCACTTGCTGGACATATTCACGGAGATTGTATCCCTAAAAATACAAAAACTTCCAACAGATCGATCCACTTTATACATCTGTCGGATGCACATTTCAAACCGCTCTTCAGTTAAGATTCGCCAGCGCTAACACTGTTTGTTTGCATGCCACTCAAGCACAAGCCTCATAAATATAATCACGAAAAGGCGACGATCATTGTGTCCTGGCGGAAGGCTCGCCTCGCACTTAACGCTGTAGAGTGCACGCACACTGTTGGTTATGGTGATCTTGCAAAGCCTTTGTCCCAGCTATTCGAAAAAGGACATCGAATGCTGCTTGGAGAGCCAGCATCGGGATTCTTTCGCAACGCTTCCGACCATGCACATTACAGCAACTCGATGATGGTGGCCTTAAGCGAGACAAAGAGCTTGATTTAAGTAACTAAGAGCTACCAGAAAGGAACTACCTCGTCCATGACGAGGAATTACTTGAGCATTACTAAGCTTTCTCTGGGCGCTAAGCCTGTTGCGATCAATAAAGATCATGCATTCCTGAAAACGGCGGTAAATACGAACCATCTGTCCAAATATTAGCCAGACATCTGCCATATGTCACAGAATATATCTTTGCGTTGCACTTAAGCCTGAAATATACAGTGTGCCCACCGATGCGCTATCGCGCGGGCAAATTAATACTGATTACAGATCTGCTGGGCCGAAAGATCTCGTGATGAGTGGATTCGTCTAGAATACAAAATGAATGTCTTTCCAGTCCTCGTGCAACCAAACAAAAGGATTCTTCGACACACGTAAAAGGAATTCTTTTAGTATTTAGATCGAGCTGTTGAAATATTGCTGACTACTAAACTGAACCACTAAAAATGTAATATCGATAGGTACAAACACGCTATACGATTTAAGAAGCATTCGGCTAGCTAACTTCATCAAACGAACTCGATGCATTCAGCGTTTATGTGGAGGGTCGTCAAAGGAGCAACAATCGAGGCACGTACAAGCCTTGGGAATTCTTCAGCATCTTCTCAATGCATTGTCCCCACGCTCGATATTGCTGGATTGGCGATACGTTTATCATGCGGCAGCTAATAGTACTACTGTACTGGCCATAAAAGCGAAGGACCGAGTTGCCAAATAGGTGTTCGCTTAAAACGGCCGAATAAGCCGGAGCTCACTACGAAGGTAAGGAGCAGCCTTCCGACTCAGTTCGAGTTCTCTGATCTGAGACGTTCAGCCGTGAATACCACATAAGAAACATTGTTCATCCCTTCCTTAGGTGTTTCATAGGCCCATGGTCACCCCGAAGCTGACCTCTTAAAGAAAAGTCAACCGTGTATACTTGGTCGCCTAAGAGGTGCCATTCCTTTTAAAGAGCACACAAAGCCAATGCAGACGTGGTCTAAAGGCGAAATTTGGCACGTTTCCACAGCTACTGAGAGCTTCTTGTAATGTGGCGCGGTATTTTAAGATTCAATACGATAAGGTGAAGTGGTGCCGGAAGATGAGCTGTCTCCGGCCTACAAAGTAGGCAAATCATTATCTGATTTCACGGACGCGAATTACATCGTCCAATACGGTTTAGGCTGGAAATGGAAGGCCCACCCAATTCATAAATATAATTTCCAATTATGACATGGTAATAGTAGTGCTAAGAAGTACTCAAGGACTGGCCCACGCCGTGGGTCACACAGCACCTCGCGCAGAGGACGCGTGTGGGATAGTACACGAGTTTTTGGTTTACGATCAATAGGCTGCAGATGATAGACCATTCCGTTTGCCTACCTATACTTCTTGCTAAACTGAATTCGCCATCGAGGCAAAGACTATTCCTTCCAAAATATCGTTTGAAAGACCGATATCAATAGGATTTCTATTGTGAACCAAAAGGCACTATGCTGTGAAACTTCTTTTACAAAAAGCTAGATTTTATCACAAAGGTGGGCGTGAAGTAACGAATTGTTAAATCTCTCACCACTAAATCTAAGACCTATTCCTACAACCATCTGTTGATTTTAATCAACAGGGTGTTGTACGAATAGTCACCTTGGTCATACGATGGTCAAACGGGCAGCAGTCAGTCGGGTCATCCAACAAGCTCCCATAAAGGTCGGCGATGCGGCAAGAAAGCCCTAAGTTGACGACAACGCTGTCAAATGACTCCATTGTCTGTGTTCAGCCCCCAAAAGACGTTTGACCATGTCAACAGACTCATGTGTGAAGACTGAAAAAAATGCTTCCCATGGCCGAGATCGACCTGAAATACCCTTGATGGTATAATTACCAATCCTGGGCGCTATGAAACAATGAATGAAATCTTAGACGTCAACCCTCGGTGCATTCTTCGAGTAAGTTCAAAGATTAAGCGACTTGCTCTCTGCCAGGTACCGAAGCAATTGGTCGTTCTTTAATTGGCCAATAGGGTATTTGTACAGCAAGTTCGACGACAAAAAACGGGCTATTCCAGAAAGGTAACATTTGGCCAATGCAGACCAACTTGCCGAGTGGCACGCTTATCTACTTTATGCGCTGCGAAGACCTCCCTCACGCTATGATACTTTTGACCATCGAAATATGTACGTTTGGGATTATCATCACAAAAAAACAGCGGAGATGTCAACAAATTTCAGCGACAACCCTTGCCGTTTGGCCACAACTTCCGACAGCATGAGCATTAGAAGGGCGATACAAGCGTCGCGAAGTGTACCAGGAGAGTATAATTCACAATAATGTCGAGTTGCTCGTGAATTGCGTGTCGAAGTGAGAGCTAATTGCACGAAGACTCAGCCTTCAAGATATGCTAACGTTCACTCTTAATAAACACAAGCGCCGCAATTAACACGATTTACTTACAATTCTTAAAGTGCGGCTATTTAGTAGAAATTGGTGAATGCATGTAGCGTCTCAGAAATTGCTGAATGCATGTAACGTTTCAGAAACTGCTGAATGCATGTAACGTTTCAGAAATTGCTGAATGCATGTATTGTTGCAGAGATGCTCAAGTCAGTCATTCATAGACAGAAAACCATGCACTTACGCTCTCGTTTTTCTATAAATCAGGTTGCTAGCCTCGCTGATGAAGTTGTCAATAGTGTAGATAGCTTCAAGCAGGAATCTACTACTGTCAAAGTCGAGCTCATGCGTTCGACCTCTTCGCTGCAATCAGCTCGTCGCCGCCGCAAGGTGAAAGACGAGGTTGCTATTGTGAAGCGCGAGTCAACTCCCTCAAAAAAGGCGAGGAAGTCTATAAAGAAAGAAAGGATCATTCGTGAAGAACCTAGCGACTGGAGAGAAATTTTGCGTGGGATTGAGCAGATGCGGGTTAAGAAGGACGCTGACGTGGATTTATATGGCTGTGAGGTGCTGTTTTGAATGCTTTGAATTTTTTGGTTGATGTTTGGAAAGGTGATCGGATGATGATGCTTGTAGACTGTAGTTGATAAAAACTTCCCCCCTCATGTACGTCGCTTCCACGTGCTTATTGCCGCCATGTTGAGTAGCCAGACCAAAGATCCGGTGAATGCAGCTGCAATGGGTCGTCTCATCAAACATGGTGGGACACGTTTTGGTAATTGCATATGATTGATCTAACAATGGAGACTTTGCTTTGATTGGTTTATAGGACTGACTGTGGAGTCGATGCTTGAAATTGACCTTCAGGAGCTCGCACTGTTGATTCGACCCGTGGGGTTTTATAATTTGAAGGCCAAGTACATTAAACAGACAGCATTTATTTTAACAAAGCAAGCTGAGGAAGAAGGCAAGGATCTTGTTGAAATCCCAAGTACTTACGAAACGCTTATTGCTCTGCCTGGTGTTGGACCGAAAATGGCGACGCTTGTGATGAGTTGTGCATGGCAAAAGTACTTAGCTCTCAGTATATTGGTTGTTTCGGTGAAAAGTTGATAATTGAGGACGTCTTTGTTCTTAGGACTATGGGAATCTGCGTAGACACACATGTGCATCGCATCTCGAATCGTCTTAAGTGGGTACAAACATGGAACAAGAATAATCCCAAGTCACAGGATCCAGAAAAGACACGAGCGGTAGGAAATTGTTTACAAAATTGACTATAGATTGATGAGAGACATGACGTGGTATTTAAACATAGGAGCTTGAGGATTGGCTTCCAAAAGAACACTGGGGTACGATCAATCCATTGCTTGTTGGCTTTGGACAGACCGTCTGTCTTCCACGGGGTCCAAAGTGCAACGAATGCAAGATTCGCGGGATCTGTCCGTCTGCGAACAGCTCTGCGATATAGCGCGAGTGCTCGTTTCGTGCAAACGTATAAATGAAATGATTTGGCGAATTCTTGTCCTCACCACGTCTGTAGAGACAACAATTCTCCTTATCACAACCTAATGTATTTTATCCAGCGATGTACCCGAATCGTTAAAATAAACAGGATGAGCAAACGCACTATAACTTGAAAGTTTTGACTTCATGCTCGAGTGCAGCGAGCTACAAACCCGGCCAACTGGGTAGATGGTTCGTCAAACTCTTTTCTTCTGTGACCCGTTCAGTTTTAAATAGCTCGATAAACTATACCGACAAAGAGGGAGTGTTTAGTATAATAAAAAAGAATGGCAAACCTCTTCCTCACCTGTTGATCCATCATGCGAGGCTTTGGGGCTGAAAAGCGAATGTACTCATCAAAGATTGAGCTAAACGCCCAGCGCTGCACCTTGCGCAATGAACCGACTAGGCAACCGGTTCGATGCTTAAATAATGCGGTCGTCAGACAAATTTGCTGAGTTATCACCCACAGAAATATCCTCACCTTTCCTTTGT
Source organism: Plasmopara muralis (assembly GCA_003676415.1). Lineage (NCBI taxonomy): Eukaryota > Oomycota > Peronosporomycetes > Peronosporales > Peronosporaceae > Plasmopara > Plasmopara muralis. The sequence continues at coordinate 7,804 of RCHQ01000210.1, read as the reverse complement.
TGCAATGAATGAGCATGGGGTGGTTGCGCTTATCCAGCACGGCTTTTAAAGCGGCAACAATCCCATCCTCTGGAATATCTACGAATGGCTCCTAACGTTTCATAAAGTCTGTTATTTCGTCATCTCCGCATCAACAACATTGTAGCGGGGCGACCTTGTTTCCTGGGACACCAAACTGTAGCAGTTTAATGCCATGCATTTTGTTAAATTCCGTGTTGGCTAATGGGTAATCTTCCAAAACTAGCGTCAAAATAGACTTGAGCTGTAGTGATTCCTTTAAAAAAGAGAAATTCTTCTTCTTGGGAAACCCGCCTAGTCACATTTAATGAATCATTCGAGCTAATCGAGAGACAATATGACGCACTTCTGTAAAGTCCCTTTTCAATAATAGCAAAATTCTCGGGTGGAATGAGTTCCTCATAGTCGCTATCTTCTTCCTCTACGGCCTTGACGCGCGCTGGGTCCCCCGCCAGCACTACCGATGTCGACGACAATGTTGCCATCATGGTGTGCTCGCATTGGACAAAATGTATCGCGTATACTTTAGTGCACATCTCCCTCTACAAGAACACCCGTCTACAATTCCATGGCAGACACGCTTGACCTGACCAATGACGCCAAGAACGACACCCCTGTCCCTGGCAGCGTTGCCGCCGCTCCGCCGTCTTCTCAACCAGGGAATAAGCGTAGAAAGGTGGCACGGACGTCATTGACGCTTCGTGAAAAGGCTATTGTCAAGAGCTTTTGCGAGCAAAAGTTGACGGACTGCAAAGTTCGAGGACAGTCACAACTATCTCAGGAAGCCTTGCGAAAGGAAGTGGTGAGTCAATTTGGCTGGTCTTGCGGTCGGTCAACTCTATCGAAGATCATTGCAATGGACTGGAAGCTGTTACGAGGCAGTCACGAGGGTGGTGAGGCGCCTAGGAACTTTAATATGAAGCGACGTCGACGTCCGCTGTTTCCGGCGTTTGAGGCCGATCTTGTCAAGTTTATACTCACACATGTCGATAAAGAGATTGGTAGTGAGAAAAGTTATAAAAATGCCATGGACGTTGTGTCAGTGGATACTAAAGACGCTACGTTTGTGAAAGGACGAAGTGGGGAATATCGAAGACGACCGTTGACGGAGGCGCTGATTCTGGAAGAAGCGCAACGTTTGAAAGAAGTGCATGGGGTTACGGACAAGATGTTGGTGCTTTCAGTTGGCTGGCTGGCGCGATTTAAGCATCGGCATTGTATTCGCTTACGCAAGCCTGCGCGTAAAAACACGGTGAATAGTGTCGAGTCTACTTCCGCAGGTATTTGGACTGACGGGCTTTCATCAGCTACACAGGCTACTATTGAGCCACTAACGTCTCGTCACGAACCATCTATGAGCGAAAATGAAGAGCCTTGGCCATCATCCAGTGTCCCGCCTAATACGATGGAGTCGACGAACCGGTCTTTAATTCCAACAAAATTGGCATTGTGTTCTGCGCCATGGATTCAGAAGGATCATGTTAGAACTTCGTCGAAATTGATGGCATTATTGGATCGAGTCCCGAAAAGCATTCGTGATCTGAGCTGTTTGTGTCACGATTACGATGATTTTATTGGTGCGATAAATGGCTTTAACGTGGTTGTTGTGGGACTCGGCAGTGTTGTTGATGCGTTTCTTCTCGCTCAAGCGGTTGGTGCAAACGGATCAGTGACGTGTTTAGAAGCAAGTTCTTCAAACGTTAGCGTGGCAGAACAGATCGTTGGGAGTTTCTGTCATCGCACGCTGGGGCTATCGACAGTCAATGTGAAATTTATCGTGGCGGATTACAGCAATCAATCCTTGTCGTTTGTACAAAATGACGAACTCAAAAATTTACAGGGCAGAGTTGATTTTGCTCTTTGTAGCTGTTCATTTCAATCATCCGAGTTTTCTGCTGGCAAAGATGGCATATTGAAGATGACGTACAGTCTTTTGAAAGTCGGTGGTGAATTACGCGTGTCTAACTTGGTTTGTTCACGGCGGTTGTCGTTATTCGAAACTGAAGAGATTTGTGCAGCAGGAAAAAGATACAATCTAAAGAAAAAAACAGAAGATTTGCCGGGGAGCCCAACCCATCTGCAACTCAAACTTTTACTTGGTGCTCCGTACTTGGGCGATTTGCAACGAATGTTTCGGACTTTTGATGGCGATGTGGAAGTACGCATTAAAAGCTGCAGTGAAGCAGACGCAGCAGCAATTAACAGTGCGATAATTGATCTCTTTCCCTATCTTGCTCCTGCCGGTGTTCATTTTCGTCGAATTATTGTTCGTGCTTTTCGACTCGAAAATTTGGAGGATACCTGGGAAGATTATGGACAAAGTGCAAAATTAAATGGTAGCATAGCTGAGGACAAGGCCGCTGAAAAATATGCTGGTTTAAGGTCATTCCACTTAGACGATACGTACAATTTCCAAAATGGGGTACCCACGCGTATTGATGGCAACACAGCCCAGATATTGCAGGCAACGTGGATGCGACGATACTTTGTAGTAAGTGGAGATCGTTCGAGGCATTGTGGTTCATTTGCGGAGAAAACGCATACTTGTGTTCCGGCCGCACCGGCCTCAGGAAGCTCGTGTTTGATGGAGCCGAGAAATGTCATCACGATCGCTGACCTTACAACGTCTTCGCCGTCGACAAAATCTCGCGAGATTGCAAACATGTAGTGGACGCGTAATGCCGCGCACTAATGTTGCTATTAGTTGACATGGTGCGTGATCGTTGCCTTTTCATTTAATACATACATAGATATTTTATCCTCGCGATTGAGTCGAAAATACATTCGTGGAATTATACGAAACAAATCTGTAGAATTTTTTATATCGTCAACACTAATAAGTCCACATCACTTGAACAAGTGGCACGGAAAAAGTGAGAGGTTTTGTGCTAGAATCCTCACAATGTTCATCAATTTCCGCCAAACTGTCTAATGGCTGTGGTACAGATCCCCAGTTCTCAATTTGCCTCGGCCCTGATACACGAGGTGTCGCAGAGCCAGTAGGCTGTTCTCTCGCCTAAGTGTCTCGACCGCCGTGGACGTGGACGATGATCCCGCGGCACGCACTGTCACCATCGGCGGCGGCATGGCTTTTTAACGTGACACTTCTTCGCCGACGAATAGACGCGAACAATGCGGCGCCGCTACCAGCAGCGCGTACCTCCATCAAGGTGAGCGCTTGCGATGTCGAATCGACTGCAAGTGTGACTTCAACGCGATTCCGCATGCTTCTTCGGCGTTATACCGGTCCTCGCGGATTTGACTTTGCCACTTCCTAGAGCTGCCGATATCAAAGCCATCGAAGGGCTTCACGAAGCAAGCAAGCGTCCGACTCGATTGCTAACGCTCATTCGTATGAGCTTCCTCGCGCTAAGTAGGTGATGACAATCGATACCGGTCGCGCTTCGGAACGCACAAGCATCACAAAAATTGCGAACTCCTTCCTTAGGGACAACGGCAACCACATCGTATAGGAACAGATCCGAGCCGTCCAGATCGGCCAGATCTCCAAACAGTTCGTGTAAAATTTAAGACTCGCGCTCCCTGCGAGCGACAGGAGATCAAAATTATTGGCGGCAACTATCAGTTCTCCGAACTCGACATTCTCGCAGATTGCTATTACCTAGACGTGTCGAGCGTCGACAGCGACTTCGATGATCAAATGATGGTGGACGCCATTCGCAACCTTAAACCACAGCCCATTTATGCCACGTTTCGCGACGTCGGTATTAAGACCGGCCTTGCGACAGCAACGTTTCGCATCGACGTCCGTAACGCACTGATGGATGACGGAATAGTCTGCGAACAATTTTGTTTGGAGAGCGTGTCAATCTAGCTCTCGGACGCGATGCTACGCTCACCATACGTGCTCTAGCTTGACGCGATTCGTCCCTCACCGACTGACGAAGACACTTCAGCGACGTCTAGACAGAAGATGGGGGGACAAGGTCCTTCATTTACTGATGGAGATACGACAGCGACGTCTGGACAGAAGTATAGAGGATAGAAGTCGTATGCGAACGTTGTCCAGCAGGGCGCATCATCACCTAGCACGCTGAGCTCCATTGATGGTGCTGCCAGTGTTCTCTCCTCGGGCACAATTGGGAGGTGCCGTCCAGTAATTTGAGAGGGAAGCCGCATGGGATACTTGTGACTGCAGAGGGGCTGCCTCTGGAGAGATAAAACCCAGCAAGCGTGAGCCCGCTTCGCTCAACGGGAACCAGGATGAAGTTGGTAACTCGAAAAATAGTGTGAAGAAGTCGAAGGGCAAGCGTACTCGCAGCGCTGACGACTTAGCTAACACGCTACGAAAGAATAAGCCCTAATCAGTCACCGACATTGTGACGACAAGCAAAAACTTTGCCGTTTTTGGACAAGTCAAAGTTGACCTTGAGTGCCGATAAGCGGTGGTTAGCGACAAAACCCTGTTCGGTTTTAGATCGTACCGCGCAAGGTCAAGATTTCCGAAGCTGTACGTACAGGTCACTTTCTCTTTAAGGACCACACGTTTGTCAAGCAAAAAAAGCAGGCAATGTCAATCCAGGAGGTTGTTGCTCAGGTCGAAGACGCGGAAGAGATTGCCAACCTTCAGCTCCAGCCAAGGCAGCAGGTACGAACGCTTCGCCAAGAACGTCTGCAGCGACTTGTGCTCAACTCTCTTGTTTGCACGATGTACGCACCAAGCATCAATCAACGGCAGCCAACCCGGAGCGCCCTTGCAATTCTTACGCGGCACAAGACTCTTCGAACCATCTGCCCACTCAACCTACTACAAGTACTTTGTCTCGTGCCCAAGCTCGTGCCCAACTGTCCGGCGACATAGCAATGACTTTATCGAACAGATCTCGTAGGTATTGCCTGCCTCCTCAAGCTCTTCATCTGTGATCTCCTGTTCCCTCTTCTTGGCAACCGAAGGCTTTCGGCACATGTCCTCTCGCGAAGTGGCAGCGATGGCCGCCAGCGTTTTTGTCTTTTCAGGGTGATTCAAACGACCATCAAGACGCCGAAGCTGTCCATGACCCATAAAGTTCGCACCCACGTCCTCGCTCGGGCCAGTCCCTCGTCCTGCCGTTTTACCCGATGCTCCAACTTCCATATTTGGCGTGCTGATGGCCGCGCAGGACTCTTCCAAAGACTCGAGGCGCACGACAGCCACACACATTGGACCCTCAGCAGCGTCCGATCCTTCCCTTGATGGACTTGCAGTTGGTGCAAAAGTAACTCGTCCAAGTTTTCTTCATTTACCAAGCTTAAGTCCATTGATAGCGACGATGAAACTATTGATTCGTCCTCCTCCACAGCAGCTTCCATCGCAAAAAAAAAGAGTGGAAACCTTCCCGTTTACGCTTGTAGTCTTGGCTTGACAACCCGCCACCAGCTTTAGGCTCAGAATTTGATGTCAACGACCTATCGGGCTTCGACCCCGACGATCCGTCTCTTTCACTGGCTGCTTCGATATAGTTAAACGGCAACACACGGTACACATGCTCTTTGCTGAGCGAAGAAAATTTGACCTGCAATACCTTTTACCTATATACTCGACCACCTTCCAAAGTGGTCTACACCAAAATTACGTGGTCCACATACCAATTTACCTGCTTACCGTTCTTAACAAATATATCACCAAGATGTCCAACAAAACCGGCAATTGTACATTAGGTAAAATCGACGAGGTAAAAAAGAAGTAGTCGTAATGATACAAACATCTTATCACTGTAACATAAAACCCCTTACCATGCTCTCTAGGCTTGTGATTGACTATGGCTATAATAAGTTGTAATGTTATGGACGCCGCACAAAGAAGTTGAAGATTGTTTGGAAATGCTATGCATGATACTATGCTTGATATACTCTACTTGATAGTGCTACCCGACACTTGAAATATCATGAACGCAAACACTAAGTATGGTACTTCGGAGCATACTTGGAGCGCTTTGAAGCAAGAGCTTCAAGTAGAAGGCTTTGTTGCTAGTGTCAGGCGTGTCAGACGCATTGGTGATCGCAAAGATAGCGATGTCAAAGCCAAGCAATTTGTCTGCACTTGCATATCTTCTGTAAAGCCGCATGACCAAAACCAACGACAACAACGTATGCCAGCCGCTTCGCCGGCTGTCCTTGAAGCTACTTGGTACTTCGGGAAGAACAACAGCGACATGACAGTATACTTGGTCAAATCAAGCATGGTACTACAGATCACAACCACAAGGCCTTTGTTATCAAATCGGTGCACGCCCAAAGCCGCACACTGGGTTCGGCTGAGGTGCATAAGGTTTGTGGCCTTCTGTGAACAAATACGGATCCCTTGCGTATCGAAACTGTCATTCGTTTGAAAACAAAGTTGTCATAACACCTCAAGATGTAGCTAACATTGCTTAGGGTGAGCGCCGCCCCTTTTCGGTCGCTCCTCCCGTGTGGCACTTTTTGCTTCTCTGAAAGGCTCCAACGCTCCTTATTTTACCCAATACGATGGAAAGAGAAGACTAACTCACCTTTTGATTGTGTCACCGTCTGCCAAGAAGATTTGTGCCAGTCGTTAAGCAGGAAATGTTCGGCTTATTGATAAAATGTACAAGACCAATCGATTCGGCCTTTCTCTGCTGCACCTGGTGGGAGAAATCGACTTGCAGCTTTGCGTATTGCTTCATAGAGGCTTAACAAGTACACAACTACCTCTGAGCATTGCGTACGATTCAAAGAGTCTTCCAAGACTCTGCTATAACTCCAGCAAATTTCGTGACAGACCGCGCGTTGGCGTTGATGCGCGCACTTGATGGAGTCTTCTTAAAACCACCTTTTTATTGCTGCCGGCACATCGCCACCAATATCTCTGCCAGGGCTCGCAGAATCTTATCATCGGACAATAGATTTAAAGAGCTGTTTGATTCATGGGCAAATTTAGTCCAGTGCAATAACTGGGCGGCAATGCATCAAGAGCGCCCATTCATGTCATAAATTACTTGAAGGACATCTAATTGATTTACAAGGAAAAATTTGTGGCTGTCTTTGAGCGTGGGAAGCAGCACTTCAGTTGTTACAACCATGTCAAGAGTTAATAGCGGGCACGCAGCGCGTGAAAGCTGGATCAAATGCTCGACCGGCGATCGTCTAATAGTGGACAGTGTTTGTCAGCTTTCCTTCGACAGTCAGTTGGCGACCATCGAGTCGAGGTTGTAAAGAAGCAAGCAATCACTGACGTAATATGTCGCAGTGTCTGTGCTCGATTTGAATCGAGTTTGCAAGAATGCCCGGCATTGGATGTTTACATACCTAGACAGTTCGCAACAGCAGGAAGACTTTCATACTGCGCGTATGCAGATTTAAGTCCCGCTACAGAAATCTTGCCCAATTCGTTGACCTTGGTGCGGAAAGTTTTTGACGTGAATTGGTGACTGGAACAGCCAGATCGAGCACGCAGAAAGACAAACCCCAGAGCCTTGAGAACTGTATAAAGAGCCAGCGGAAAAAAACTTGGAGAAGAAACTACCTTTTTTCGTCGAACGAATTAATATCATATTAGACTTCTCCGGTCTGCAGAAGTTGAAAATTCTATTGAGGTTGCGCGGTCGTGGACGACCATTTGGCGCTCGCGGGAGACCAAGAGCATCACTGAGCTCCACGCAGCAAGCCCTGTCACTGTTCGAGCATGTCGAGGAGAATTTGTGCCCCCTGAATCGTTGCGGAAGCTGTCGACAGCCTGGCCACGCCATACCATCATGTCGCTAGCCTCCTGTCGCTGCTCCTCCTGTTGCTCCTCCGGCGGTCAACCTTGACAACCTGGGCACAACCG